>JBAMJV010006222.1:0-87004 GCA_037951105.1 Echinarachnius parma
GTTTTCGCCACTGGAAGTAGACACGTATGCATGTTACAAGGTTGTTTATTGCATTCTTGAGATGTCATCTACGCCAGGTGGGATAAAATGTACACATACTCGAGTATGACATTCTTCAAATGTATGCATGTACTCTGTACAGCGTGGTTTTGTTTCTACTATAACTGAAAATGATGTCCATATCACTTCGGAAAGCCACAGTTTGTATTGAGCTCAGCTGAATAAATGTTAATGATTAAGTTTTAATTATACCTCTAGAAAAAGTCCAATAACTTAACAGATATTAACTTTTCTTGCCGGGAACATCATGGAATGTTCCCTCGAGATGAAATGCTATTTTGTGAAGACAATGGCCCGGATTCACAAAGCAGGTTTGTAGGAGGTTTGTACAAACCATGGTTTATCGGGTGCGGTTCGTTATTCCGAAGGTTCGTTATTCCGAAGGTTCGTTATCCGAAGGTTCGTTATTCCGAACACGCAAATTTCCTATACCTGAGTGTTCGTTAATCCGAAAATGAAATAGGGTTCGTTAATCCGAACATTTGTTGCATTATTCCGAAGGTTCGTTATTCCGAAGGTTCGTTATTAAGAAGGTTCGTTTTTCCGAAGCTTCGTTATTCTGAAGGTTCGCTATTCCTAAAATGAAATCGGGTTCGTTATTCCGAAGGTTCGTTATTCCGAAGGTCCGTTATTCCGAGCGTTCGTTATTCCGAAGGTTCGCTATTCCTAAAATGAAATCGGGTTCGTTAATCCGAAAATGAATTTGGGTCTGTTATAATGCTATCATTTCATATAAAGAGATAAAATAAACTTAAATGTTTGATTGGTCTTGCCAAGGGAGGGAAGGGGGGGGGGGGGGGGGGGGGGGAGGTATGCTTAATGCAGGCTGTAAACAAAACACAAACTATAGTATTATAACAAGCCCGATTTAATTTTCGGAATAACGAACCCGATTTTATTTTCGGATCAACGAACCTTCGGAATAACGAACCTTCGGAATAACGAACCTTCGGAATAACGAACCTTCGGAATAACGAACCTTCGGATTAACGAACCTTCGGAATAACTGAACCTTCGGAATAACGAACCTTCGGAATAACGGATCGTAACCGGTTTATCACTGATCTACATCTATGGAGTGCCGCTTGTATACAAGTAAAACAATTTATAATTTATAATAATATGACTGTTAGTGCTTGCTAACCAGCAAATTTCACCATGTGAGAAGACAAACATTTATTTGTCGCATTGTGTAAATGTGTACCATCACCATTGTTACCGAGAAAGGATTTTACAATTTTTCTCCATCAGTTTACAAATGGCACTCAATAGATGTAGACCATGGATAAACCATGGTTTGTACAAACCTCCTTGTGAATCCGGGCCTTTAAAGTCACTGAATACAATTTCAAATTCCTCGGAATTGAACAGTTATATAATATTGACTGGCCTTGAGTGGTATATCAGAAATATTGCATTCGCTGGGATTATATTGTACGAGTCGAAGACGAGTGTAATATGATCCTAGCGAATGCAATATTTCTGATATATCACGAAAGAACAAGCCAGTCAATATTATTATTATTATACATACTATCCAGAGCCAAACATAAATAAACAAAAACACACATCTTACTCGTCTTGTTCAGTGAAGAAGACCAATGTATTGAATCTCAAACTACTGATTAAACATTTTCAACCCATGAAGGGCCATTTGCGCGTACTACACCGTGTCCCAGAAAAAAACGAAACCGGGTTTCATGGCAGAAATTTTCTGTCATAATGAATAATTTAATTGATGATATATATATGCCTGGAAAGCTCTGTGTCTCTTCTTTCATTTGATGTGCAACTTATGGCACATACTTCAAGCATGACTGAATTAGAACAATGGAAAATGGTGTTACCAATATTCAATTTGCACGCATAAATTTGAAGTTTGGGTGAGTTTTAAGAGTTGTAAACGTACTTATTTAAAAAAAGGAAAAACACCACATAAAAGTTCATATTTTTATCTTTTACATGACACCTCATGCTAAAAAAATAAATGATTTATGCCAGAGAACGAGTATAATGAAAACATGCCTGATTTCTGCCCGAATGAGTGAAAGTTGAGTAAGAAGTCGCTCAGCTTTCCTGACTAACAGCTGACAATGGACGTTGATGCATGAGTGAATTTACACAAACATGGGGATCAGGAAACAGGCTAGATCAGGAAAGTTACTCATTTGGGCTGGAATCAAGCATGTTTTCATTGTATTCGTTCTCTGGCATATGTAATTTATTTTTTAATCATGAGGTGTCATGTAAAAAATAAAATTATGAATTTTCATGCGGTGTCTGTCCTTTTTCAAAATAAGTACGTTTACTACTCTTAAAACTCTCCCCAAAACCTCACCCAAACTTGCAATTTCTGCGCGCAAATTGAATTTTTGTAACACCACTTTCTATTGTTCTAATTCAGTCATGCGTGAATTATGTGCCATAAGTTGTATATCAAATAAAAGAAGAGACACGTAGCTTTTCAGTCATATATATATCATCAAGGAAATTATTCATTATAACATAAAATTTCTGCCATGAAACCCGGTTTCGTTTTTTTCTGGGACACGGTGTATAGCAGAGGGGCGTAAATGTATTCATACGTCACAATTAGACACGCGCAAAGCCATTCATACGTCACAATTAGACACGCGCAAAACCATTCATACGTCATTAATAAACGCGCGTATGAATTTGCGCACTTCCGCGCTGGATTGAATATCAGCTCCATGGAAGGGTAATATCGTCTGATATTGAATGGCAAATACACATTTGTAGAGCTGCATAATACACGTTAGGATGGTAATATCATAACAATATTGAGCGCTATGACTGACAAACCCAAGACGGAAACAAAATACATGATTTATTGAATCGAAAAACTGGCCTGTATGTGTAATAATCTGTGATATTTCCTTCACCACCAGTTAACATCTGTATAATAAATAGCGACCCCTATATTGCATTATGAATAGCGAGCCCGATATTTTATGTAGCGACCCATTTCTTACATCAGTACATTATGAATAGTGATTCCGATTGCAATTAATGAACAACGACCATTATGAAAAATTAACCCTTATCCTTATGCATAGCGAGAGGAGCTCTCAGATAACTTCTTCTTTGATTATAATTGTTCTGATTTACACATTTTACAGACAGTTAACGTATTCCTTCCTAAAGACAGAGATGAATTTTACGTATCAGGATATAAATATTGACAAAATACTCTCATATGTTTCAAATACAAATGTTTTCAAGTGATCCAGTAACTTTTGTCAAATTCAACCAAAAACACTTGGATCAGGCGATATAGGAATGATATGGGTTATCACTTTTGAAATGTCTCCCCTTATAGAGATCGATGATTATGACTGAAGGAAAATTAGTTGTATTATTTTACAAGTAGTACCAGTGGTCGTAGTAGTTGTTGTTGTTTTAATTGTAGTAATGATTATTGTAGTTATAGTAATATTACTAGTTAATAAGATATTTTAACCGCCGATATAATAGATACCTGACCGTCAATGGTGATTACGTGCTTACTTCGCTGTAATGTTATTACCACGAAGTTACCAGAATCTACCGATCTTACCACGTCACAACGGTATTTATATAATATTTCACTTGTAATGTAAATATTTTAGATGGTGTTCTTGGATGATTTAACGAAATTCCAAAACTGTTATTTGGCTTTATCTCAACTCAAAGCAAATCAAATCGAACTCCATGGGATGGGAATTACAATATTTTAGATGAAAAGAGTTATCTTGCTACTGATATGCCTCCTTTTCCACACAGTATGATAATTCCATCCAGGACTGCGATGAAGTCCTAAAGAGAGAACCAAAAATGATGAAGGCGTTGTTTCGAAGGGCACAAGCCAAAAAGGTATTTCATGGAGCTAAGTGATTTATTTACTTATAGTTCATTATTGATATGATTAATTTCATCAACAATGTTTTCTGTATTCTGTGTAGGTAATGGCACTAACTTACCAAATGTATTTCAAGAAACAAATTGTACCATAGATACCTCTATGATTACAGATTTTTTTTTTTTTAACCACATCGGGTCTTCTTTATTTCAAAATAATATCACAAATCAGTATATAATTACAAACATAACAAAATATAACATATCATTCACAAGTAACTAATAAATAGATTCCAATCATGGAGATCTACAAATAAGCGTTGTTTTTTGTTTATTCGTTTAAATTTGGTATCTTTTTTCTATAATTAAATGAAAAGTATGAATAAAATAATTTTCTTTAATTCTTCTTCCATTTTCATAAGTAATTATTAATCTATATATTGAAAGTAACGCATAATTTAATGACAAGTCAACTAAGTTTGTTTTCTTAAAATCATATCCTATGATAGTAATTTTTGGATTAATAACAAAACTATTATCGTACAAATATTGTTTTATAACATTTTCTAGATATCTCCAAAACGGAATTATGCTTCTACAATCAAAGAACATGTGAATCAATGAACCAAGTTGAGAACAAAACGGACATTCATTACATTCCTTAATGTTCCATTTGTACAAATTATCTGGTGTGATCAAAATATTATACATGAAATTAAAATTAAATTGAATCAATGTATTATCTTGTATTTGCTTAAGTTTAAACCCCCATATATGATTCCAATCAACTAAATCATCTAAAATCATCAATTCTGTCCAATATTGAACGGCTTTTGAAACTCCGACTGTATTTAAACGTAATTGTTGGTAAATAATTCTTGATTTAATTTTAGGAGATATATTTGTATTTTCAAAAATATAATTATTTCCGTTCTCATTTACTGTGTCAGACACAAATGTTTTAAATGCATCTATAATCATTATTTCGTAAATGTATTGACCATAAATTATTTAAAACAAAACAACACTTTCCATATTCTGAAAATAGTCTACCGTCCAAATATTGTAGTTTTTCTTTTAGAACTGACATTGGCATAATTCCATTTTCATCTAATATACCCCCTACAAATAATATACCTGACTTGATCCAATTATTACAAATCAACATTTCACCATTATATCTTATGTGCGTATTCAACCACAATATTTCTTTACTTATTTCTTCACTACTATTCAAAGCAAGTATATCTTTAAAATAAAATTCTTGTTTATACCAAGAGTAAGTATATAAAATATCACAATAAAACCCTGGTAACTTTCTTCGTAATGACAACATAAATTTAGGATCACATCGACAATTTAAAACTACTTTAACTCCACCAATTTTTTGTAACCAATATTCGAAAATCCATTTCCATTTTCCTTGTGTAACATCAACAAATTTACTAAATTTCCTCATTTTTCTCCTCATTTTAATTAGTTGAACGTATTGATAGTTCCTCTTTTAGACCATTGCGTTAACAAATAATAGGCATAGATAATGAATAGAAATGTTTAATTATAAATATTTTAAAGACCGCTTAGACTTGTTTAAAGCAACACTGGATGTGTTTGTGTTTGTGCTTTCCTTTGCTCTCTAGATGAATGGCCAATTTGAGGACACTATCCAAAACCTGACCGAGGGGCTAAATATCGAGCCAAACAATACAGAGTTCAAGGAAGCACTGGACCAGGTCGAGGATGCCCGGAGGAAGGCTCAAGAGCAGGTCCGTAACACCATCATACATTTCCTCGCAATGTTCCTTTTTAAAGTCTCCATATGATATTGGTCATTCTTAATGGTGTCGTCACACCAACCTACGCTTCTACTGCGCTCTAGACAATAGCTGATCACAATCACTGGAATTTATCTGCAAAATGTCTTTTGTTCAATGTGGATCAGAATGGGAAGATTATCTCACTTGCTCGAAAAGAAAACCTCCCATGCATGCACAGACAATACCGCCCTGAACAATAGTCACCTCTACGCTTTCACTACGATTATTTTGGGGGTGTCCAAAATGGTCGTGGCAATGCCACGTTCTGAGCTTTTGTCAGGGAGCCATTGTATGTCCATGCATGAGAGGCTCTCCTTTCACGCATGTGCGATAATCCTCCCATTCATTCGTCATTTAACAAAAGACATTTTATAATAGGCCACTCTAGCTACTCGTTATACCCCCGTCAGACCTACTATGCTCGTACTGCGCTCTAAATTCATGAATTTGGAAGTGCGAGGCGAAGTATTGTAGTAACGAGTAGCTAGAGTGGCCTATTATAAAATGTCTTTTGTTAAATCGTCGTTGGGCAATTAAAAGGACAAATTGACGGTATCGATAGCAAAAAACGATACTTACTTTTTTGGAAGAAACAACATTTTGACATTTTGGGCAATAATATTTTTAAAATGCCAAATCCAGTAATCTTGTTTAGTGAAACAGTTATGTAGGCTATAAAGCAATCAAGTCGTTTAATTTGGCCTACGCTCAGTTCTTTTTAACGGAGTTATTTACGCATTTCTGAATTTGCCCTTTTTACATGCACGATATCGCGTCGATATTGGGCATGAAAAAGGACAAAATGCGTATTGCCCTTTTACGCGCATTGATAATGCACAGGCAATGCGCGCAACTTGGCGCAATAATGGGCAGCTAAAAGGGCAAATCCCTTTTTGTCCTTCGTATTGCCCATATGATATATATTTTTGATTTTCTCAAAAAGTTGGGCACATATGGGAATTCTAAACATATCATCGGATAGGTTTTAAAGAACTCTATCTGAAAATAAAATAAAAACAAAATCGATATTCGACGATAATATCGGCCATTTTGCCCTTTTTATTGCCCAGCGACGAAATGACGAATGAATGGGAGGATTATCGCACATGCGAGAAAGGATAGCCTCTCATGCATGGACATACAATGGCTCCCTGACAAAAGCTCAGATCGTGGCATTGCCACGACCATTTTGGACACCCCCAAAATGGTCGCAGTAAAAGCGTACAGGTGACTATTGTTCAGGGTTGTATTGTCTGTGCATGCATGGGAGGTTTTCTTTTCGAGCAAGTGAGATAATCTTCCCATTCAGATCCACATTGAACAAAATACATTTTGCAGATAAATTCCAGTGATTGCGATCAGCTATTGTCTAGAGCGCAGTAGAAGCGTAGGTCGGTGTCACGCCACCATTACTACAATACCTTGCACTTCCAAATTTATGAATGGGGATTAGGAGCGCAGTACGAGCGCAGTACGAGCGTAGCAGGTCTGACGGGGGTATAATACGAAGTACCATCAGCATGATGCGTTTCCTTCCTCTTGATAATGTCTCTATTATTCTTTCTAACAACAGTCTAATAATACTTGGTCTAATCATATGTTTAGTTAAAGGCAATTCCGTTCTTGCTCATCCCCCTATAACATCGTTTCAGTGCTTTGTTGTTTACTGAAGAGGAACCGTGATCAAGCGTCCCTTGCTAAAGGTGCCGTCACACCTGAGCCACGCTTCTCCTGCGCTCTCGTACTTAGAAAAAGAAAAAAAACACGTTTTGATCAAAGCGCAGAGCAAGCGCCGAGAAATCGGGCGATTAATGAAACAATGGTAGCTCGTTCGCGCTCTTACTACGATGTTACTACGCTCTCCGTACGCTTTCGCCACACTTTCCGAGCTATTCACTGTGCACGCTCCGTGTATCTCTAACAATAGCTCAGAACAATGAGACAAGGCCGTTTGCTCTACGCTCTCGCCACGCTCTCGCCGCGCTCTCTGCGATCCTATACCATGTAAGCATGTAGTTGGCGTAGATCTGTTTTGAAGAGTGGCGTGGAGGGGGATTAAGCAAGGGGGATGGTTATTATTGTTTATTATATCCCTCATGAGATCGTTTTACCATTGTATTTGACAAATGATAGTTTTGGACAACACACGCAATCCCCGCGCAATCACGTGACCGGGCTTGTTAGCAAAAACTAACACTAACAGTTCGTTACGCGTTCGTCCCATAGATCATGTGTTTTAGCAAAATGCACACGCGATTCAATTTGTGCAGTACACGTTCTAGTCACATGATTGACATTGCTGGTAAAAACCATAGAAGTATGAATAAACAAACCAACCCGTTTATAACTAGAAGGCTCACTTAACGCGCGCAAGTCACGTGTCCCATAGACTTTGTACATGGGCAACATGGCGGAGTGAACCGATTTTTGAAGCTCCCGTAGCCTACTTCTCTACGTCATCGCGTAGTGACCTAGAAATACTGGACCAATCATCATGCCTATGCAGTGCGTAGACTATCGCGCCTATTTTCCTGCGCACTGTCCTAGATTTCATCACGCTTATGAGAACAATGGGAGCCATTGTGACGTATGCATATGAACTTGTTTTATTGACCTCGATCCCGTGACGACGCGTTTGAACTACTCTGTGATTGGTTAACTGTAGTTCCCAAGTAGCCCATAATGCAACCAGTTGTGGGCTCTTCCGGTGAGCAAAAATCGCTGCACTCTGGCAGCAGTGACACCCCCCTGGTAAAAACCAACGAACGTTGAGGGCGTATACACTTGCGTGTTGCCTCGAGGAAGGTCAACTCGAATTATTTTTTGTGACCACTTGAAGGGCGCCCGGGTTGGCAGTACACATTTTCCGTAGATTGTAGATTTGATACACAAACCAGAAGTCCGATTTTGTACAGATTGACACTAAATATATAATTTTTGTTTGACATTTCATCAATATGTGAAATGTAACCAAAATCGGTCATTCCATTTATTTTTTTAATAAAAGAAGTTACACCGGCATTCCAAAGTTATTACACATATTTGGCAGTCCAATATTAACTTTGTGTACAAAGCACATTGACTGATCTTGAGCCTTGCGATAGCAGACGACAACAATACAGAACGGCGGAGGCCAACTTTCACAAATAGTAAGTCGATTTTTATTTTTAAATGCTGTAATACCATATTTTATAGATTGTGTCTAAAAGATAATTAACCATACTGCCGTTAGTGTATTCTTGTCATCATGTCGATCGTTTGATTGAAATAATATCATAATTGTAAGCGTGAAATAAAAATATGGAAGTGGAAGTGGAACTTGGGCGCGGCTGAAATAGATCGACAAATATTTTGTTTGTGTGGCATCTTTTTACATTTAATTCAGTCTCTTACTGCCGGTCATTCTAACTGAAATAACCAGTAAAATAGGCCATGAAAACGATTCGTTTTGTCGATCTAAGACTGGACATGAATACTGGATAGCAACCAAGTACTGAACCCGTACTGAACTTCTGAAGTAGGTAACTTCGCCGGCTTTGCCTTTGGCTTGCCTAGGGTTTGGCTTTGCCGGTGGGCTAGAACTAGAAGTGAGCCACGCCGGTCATGTCGGCAGGCGAAGCTCTCTCATCCTCGGCTTCTCTGGCCGGCTCGACTCTGCCTTAAAACGATGGTTTGCTATCTACCTTAGATAAGCCAAGAACCGGAATTATGTTTAATCACAATACTAGAGAGATTAGATGTTCTACTAGTAGTACTAGTACTACAACAAGTACTAGCATCTCTCTCAGTGATTCATTAATCATGGACAAATTGATTGTTATTGTGGTCCTGAGTCCTAACTAAGTCCTGCCTAGTTAATTTAGAAGTTACATTTTAATGTTAGTAAAAAAAATAAAAATAGATTCCAAGAGTGAGACTGAGCCTGGTCCTGGGTAATTGTTTTCTTCCAATCACTGCAATGGCATTCAAATTGTGCTACAGTACAAGCTATACCAGCTCTGACTTATTACTTAGCTCTTATTACTCTGATGTGTCTTGAGAGTTGAGTCACCATACCAGGACCAGGACCAGGTCCAGGGCCGGCAAGCGCCCTGCAAAACACATGCCAGCCCCAGACTGGAAAGCATTATTCCATTAATTCACATTTTTATCTGGTGCTCCTTTTTAAACCCCTGACACTGTTTGCACGTTTAGGATGTATCGTTTGTAGCCCATTCTAAATCATTGATTGATGACAATACAAAATGATGGACCAAGAAATGTCTAATTATAAATTGCTTTTCAAGGATTTCTTTTTACATTTACTCAATAACTGGCTCTTGACTGAAAAGTAAATGTAGTACTAAACATCAGTTTAAACCCTAACAGTCAATAAATAAATTTTGCACTTTCCGCCCATGATTTTGTAACTGAGACTTTACAGGAGCTCGTTTGTAACTTCACTGTTTTCAGGAGCTAATTACTAATTTGCATTCTCTGAACAGATGTTTTTTTTTTTTTTTTACTATTTCGGTCCTGTATTTTCACTACACATCAAGCTGGTGTTCTCAACAATATATTTGAACATGTTAGTGAAATTAAGTGAATATTTTTTCTTATGAATGTTATATTTTCTTTCATCTCATAGCAATATTTTGAGGATGTGGTTCAACAAGGACTGGCGACTGATGATAGTCTGGTGTTACCAGGTGTTTCTTCAGGATTACTTATCTGCCGGTTCTCTACTCGCTATGCACAGCTAATCAGCTATCCACAGGTATTCTTTGTACTATATTTAATCATCCCACTCATTTATGTGCAGGATTCTTCTTTTTTTCAGAGGTTAGCTTTTTTCCCGTGATTTATAATTAAGTATTAATTTGGACAAGACGAATAATGAAAATGCCATTCAAGTTTTATTTTTTATATATGATAAATTCATTATTGGTATTATACAACCTAAATATCTCAGAGATCAACTTCTTAGTGAATGTATTTATTGGTTTGTGGCAATGAATGATTAAAGGTATCTAAATAAATCAAACACATTTCTTCATTGTGTTCAATATCATTTGTCACCTTTCTATTCAATTTATTTGCATGTTTTGGTAATTTTTGTTGATAACTTTGATTACTCTACATGCTTTTTGAGGACAAGACAATTAAATTGAAAGTTTATAGTATAGTATTAACTCATTCAGGACTGTTCCCGAAAATACTCCAGCTGGTGTTTATGAAGAATATGTTTTACCAAATTCAACTGTCTTTAAATGGGCTGAAAGTGCAATAGCTATAGTCTAACACTCTTTCTCTGTTTGTGTTTGCATTCTTTAATTACAGATCTTGGACTATAGGAGCATGACAGATCACCATGGATGTTACGTGGTAGTGTTCACAAGCAATGGATAACCCATATACTTTAAAGACTACCTTAACCTTTGGAGTTTGGTATAAAAAGGTTCCACTGTAACAAAATTAGGCATTCCTAATTTTAAAAAATCCAAACATGGGAACTGATCAGAATGAATTAATTAAATGAAAGTGAGCAAAGAAAATAGGCTTAGGATTTTGCCCGAGACCTCTCAATTGCTTTTACTGTGTTCTAACCCACACTGAGCTAGAATGCATTTCATAGTGATACTTTCCTGAACCCTTTTACTTCTAGCAGTAGCATGTGTATTGAGGAGGAATTTTAAAAAGGAGTGCTATGTAGCTCAGGGGTTAGAGACTTAAAGGGACTTAGTAACATTGTCCAAATCCTCAAAATAAAATTGTAATTCTAGCGGTTCCTTTATACCTTGTTGTAATCGTATTAACAATAAAATCATGGGACAGCTTTCGGTTTTTCAAATTTCCCTTTCATTACAAAGATATGTATGATTGAAGTATTTAGATAAGAAAATCTCCGGGCGAGATTTTCATCCCTGTACAAAGTGAATGCAGTGAGTTGGTGAATATCACCCAATATCACTTTGCATTTTCGCTCATTACTTGGCCATACATTGTCCATTTGACCTGAAATTTTCACACAATACCCTGAGGATATATGCGATAACAACAGTATACATTGCATCAACCATTCATCAGTTTTTGCACATCTCAACAAAGTTACTAGATCCCTTTAATTAGAGCATGACCTTGCACAAATTGATGTCTCTAGTCATTTTAGTTGGTGATATGTTAACATTTGCAGTGAGAAAGATTAAAGAATTAAAATGATGCAAGAAAAATTATCTTTCCATAATCTAATTGTCTAACCCTCAGGCTCATTTCTTTTATAATTCTGAATCTATATTATAGATTTTTATTTTCCTCATGGTCAAGTTGAAAGAAAAATGATAAAATCGCCCTATAACTCCACAAAATTGATTGAATCACTTTCATTGTATGCAAAACCTAAATAGATGTAATATTTTGTTTGTGAACATTGATCATTACTACAGTGGAACCTCTTGATAACGATCGAGACCTGTTATCACATAAGTTACCTGATATAGTGAGGTAATAATTGCTTTAAGCCCAAGGCTATCTGATATAAAGAGCTAAATTCAGTGGACCCATCATGCTTTGTTTCACTTTACAAGGTTTCACTTTACAGAATGGTAAAAGATCTTAGTACACAAAGACTGATGAAATGGCTGTTACAACCTTTTGTTATTTCAAGATCTGAATTTTAAAAATGTTCCCCAAACAGGTATTTTCTGTAGTATTATTAGGGTCTGTAGTTCAGACTAGTTGCAGTCTAGACAATTCTAGATTTGCCTAACTTTGAATGTAGGTCAAACAATGACCTGTTGTACTTGTAAACAACATAAATGACCTAGACTGCATTGTACATTGTGATGTGCATGGGATGCATACATAGCTAGCTATATGCATACACTTTCTGTATACAACCGAAGTGTAAAACCAGTGTTTACATAACATGCTGACCTGCTGAGTTAACATTTATATACTCTCCCAATGAATTCAATAAACGATGCATGAAAGAATGCCTCCTAAACAGAACCTAATGGTGCGATGTGTAATTATTGGTGGTTTGTACAACCAGCCTTCAATTACCACAACATGCAAATATTACATTTTCAAGCCCTAACCTTCTCAGGCTAGCTTTAAAAAAACATTTTTTTCATATTATCTCTCAACAATTTGCTCTGGCTTGCAAAAAGAGGACAGCATCTTTAAATCGATTCAACTCTCACTCATTCATTAATTTAAAAGTAAAATTATAATTGGTCTTGGTGTGTAAAAACTGTATAGATACATAGATTCATGTAAATGCCACATGTTTCTCAATGAACCGTTAACTTGCATCCATTATACAATTTTCAATATTGTAAACAAAATAATCTATTTCTATGAAATATTATAATTCAAGAAAAAATCTTATTACTTTGGTATCACTATCTAATGTTTATTTCTTATTTTTAGAATGAAGCTAATATTTGTTATTTTGTTGGCACACTGATTGTGGTGATAATGGATGATGTTGAGTGTCAGGGTGGAATTCCTGATTGGAGAGCTATCTGCTCTAACAGGGTGTATGAAGTGTGGCATGATAGTCTTATATTTTCCCCTTTAGGTCAGGATACTTTTGTAAAGTCATTGAAGAACTTATGATCCCCTCCCTTTAAATGGTTAGTTGAAAGGTGGCTATGAATGATTGATGGTGATTGAAGAAATTAATGTAAATTATTTTGTTTTGATTAATATGGTTCATAATCTTCAAGCCTGATGCTGCCTTTTATTAGAAGAGGAATAAGAAATGTACATCTACATCACTGGAATATAAAGGCTTGATTCTGGACCACCCCCATCCTTTCCCCAAATTATGAGAAAAAAATGGAAGTACTATGCCTGCAGTTTCCTTTTACGCTGCCTTCCTTTTTTGTTGTTGAGTCCCTGGAGTAAAGATTTACAAAATAAGTAGGTCTATATAGGCATTAAACTCCCTTACACCTACAATGTTGATGCAGGAATGACTCGCTAGCTGTATTTATAACCATACATGTATGCATTTGGGGTTAAGTCTTTCATACCACCCCCCCCCCCCCCACCCCACCCCCACCCCCACCTAAACAAAAATGCAATTTGCACATGATTTGAATTGACTTTTTTATTTGTGCAAACCAAATCCAATTTCAATATATTTAACCCTGGTCAATCTTACTACCCAAAAAGGACTTAGACCTATCTAAAGGGCCTACCCTAGCCTGCCTATAGGCTAGGTCTAAGCTAGACATTTCTTGTTTTAACTTGACCAACAAAAACAGGTATCAAATTCAAGCGAAATAAAAAGAGTCCAGGCAATAGTAATACAAAACTCGAAGATTGAGGTAAAATCTCTAAGAACAAGACCAAGTGGCATGATTTGGGTTGAAATTTACAAACTAAATCTCCTCCAATAATGATACAAAGTAGGCCATACATTATAAAAGGTAGAAATAAAACCACCGCTTTTGAGTTTTGTATCAAGACCAAGACGTGACCGAGACCGACTGCATGAAGATGAGCTACCGTCGAGTCAAGAGCCGGAGCAGAAGCCGTGAATGAGCGGGGGACTCCTAGCCTCGCCGGCCGCCGACCCGACTGGCGTAGCTCACTCTCAGACACCGTAGTCACAGCCAATGGGCAAGAGGAAGTTACAAATTTTAAATAAAGTAAATTAATGTGCCTAATCGACAGAGTCTAGTTCAAATGACGTTCTACGCTAACGTTAGTTAATAATCCTAAGTTTAAGACAGGAATAAATAGCATACAAGTAAAATCCCGGCATTTTGAGAATGCTCGTTGTTGTCGTCTGCTATCTCGAAATGTCATCCTCACTCACAAACGGTTTGTACATACACTGTTTGACTGAACAAATTGCGACATCATGAAAATGCCGATGCGGTTTATTTTAATATGACTGATTATTGGAAGGAGCGATTTTGTAAAAATTTTCACATATTGATGAAATGTCAAACAAAATTATTTATTTAGTGTCAATCTGTACAAAATCGGACTTCTATTTTATTTATCAAATCTACAATCTACCGAAAATGTGTACTGCCAACCCGGGCGCCCTTCATTTTGGTCACAAAAAATAATTCGCGATTTCTCATAGACTGCGTGTATAACAAAATACGAGTTGACCTTCCTGAAGGCAACACGGTCTCGTGTTTACGCCCTCAACGTTCGTTGGTAAAAACTAACACCCTGGAAGAAGAACGCCAAGACAGCCAATAAGCACATCCGTGGGAGCGCTAGCACGCATTCATCGCGTACGTGTGCAACTGCCAGCGCGTTGGTGCGCACTCAGTTTTGCGTCTTTGTGATTGTATGCGCAAAATAACAATGACTTTAAGCGTATTAGATGGGCCGTGGTTCTGGAGGCTCATACTGGCTTCATTAATGTCGATTGATTTTTATATCAAAATTTACAAGCGATTTTATGAAATATTCCAGAGATTGTCACTTATTTTGCTATAAGCTGAACACAATCCGTGATAATGATGATTGATATAAAACAACTAACGAATGTGCTTGATTGTGATAGGCAATCTATTACCTCGGTGGGCTCAAAATGACTATTACCCTCAGCTACGCTTCGGGTAATAATCATTTTGAGCCCACCTCGGTAATAGATTTGACTATCACAAGAAGCCCATTCGTTAGTTGTATAATATCATTGTTATTATTATTATTATTAGTAGTAGTAGTAGTAATAGTATTATCATAATGATTGTTATTATGCAATTCAGACAAATGTAATTTGGAAAAATCGGGGGGGGGGGGGGATGTCTGTCAACAAATTGAGACCGAGACAACTGGTCGTGTTGGCGGGTATCGAGGATCGAGGACCGAGGCGGGTGGGGTCGGAGATATTAATAATGTTAAGCCCAATGCCCACTATGCGATCTGGGCTTAGCGATCTATAGTGATCTTGCCCGAATAGGAGCGATCCCCTGAGATCTGTGGTTAAGTCGCAAAGTGGGCACTAGTGGCCGCACCAGATCGCTGTAACTCGCGTCCGCAAGGGTGGTGTCGGTTGCGGTCGCCGGGGTTTTGACATGTTCAAAAATCTGGCGACCAGATCGGTCTCGACCGCATTCGCGGCGATCTGCTGTGGCCATTGGTGCCCACTTTGCGACTTAACACAGATCTCAGGGGATCGCTCCTATTCGGGCAAGATCGCATAGTGGGCATTGGGCTAGCGACCTTGGAATCACATCAGTTCGCAGTGAGTCAGCCCGATTCCATTGTGCACGCGGGGGTCACGGTATGGCCTCATTTCCACGCATTGTCTAGGAATACAATAGCCAGGAATTGACGCTTGTTTGATTTGAATTTGTTGAATGTGTGAGCATGGCCAGTCATGGCTAGCCGTTTTAACATTTATTTCCTTTTCTTGATATCAAGAATTATCATTGCTTAACAACAAAAACTAATTTCTTGATATCAAGAATTCATTTCTCGATATCAAGAAAAGAATTCTTGATTCTCGCAGGGCGCCTTTGTAAAGCAGTTTCGCATAAATGAACATCGAATTCTTGATATAAATAAATCATTTTCTGTTGTTAACCAATGGTAATTCTTGATTTCAAGAATTCAATTCTTGATATCAAGAAATCGAATTCTTGATATCAAGAAATCGAATTCTGGATAACATAAATTTATTTCTTGATATCAAGAATGTAATTATTGATATATAAAAACAGAATTCTTGATATCAAGGATTGAATTCTTGTTATCAGGAAATATGAATAATTGTTAAATAATCATTAAATAGTCATTAAATGGATGTTGTGCCGATGTCAATAATTCGACATGAATATGACATCTCAAATATAAAATCGGCCTTCTATCGCCCCGATGTTGGAACTTGTAGTAATTTAAGAGGTCGGTAAAACGTTGTGAAATTTATGTTGGGCCAATGATATTAATTGAACATAAATATGACAACTCAAATACAACTTTGGGCCTATACCGCACAGATGTCGGAACTTATAGCAATTTTAAAGGTCGGTGAAAGGTTGTTAAATAGATGTCGGGTGGATGTCATTACTCCTTCATACATATGACATCTCTATTAAGACGTCAGTCCGATATTGTGATGATGTTGGATCTGGTAGCAATTTAAGAGGTCGGTACATGGTTGTGAAATTGATGTAGGGCCAATGTTTTTAATTGGACCTCAATATGATATCTCAATTATAACGTCACATCGATATCTTGCCGATGTCAGAATTGGCAGCAATAAAACAAGTAGGCAAATGGTCATCAAATCGATGTTGCGCCCATGTCAAAACTGCGACATGAATATATGAGACCCCAAATTTGATGTCGGTCCGATATTGTGCCGATGTTAGAACTTGTAAGCAATTCAATAGTTCTGTAAATGGTGTTTAGTTTGATGTCAGCCCGATGTAATTTATTAAACATCTATACTATGACGGCAAACATATATTCCATCGAATACAGAACCTTCAGCAACGGAACAAGTCGGCAAATGGTAAAATTAATGTCCTGCCATTAATCCGTCATAAATATGACATCTAAAATATGGCGTCGGTTCGACAGTGTGCCGATGATAGAGCTCTAGCAAATTAAGAGGTCGTTATAATAAATGGTTGTTAATTTGATGTCGGGCCGATGTAATTAATTATACATCTGAAATATGACGTCAAACCGTTATCTGTCGATGTCAAAACCGTTATCAATGGAACAAGTCGGCAAATGGTCATTAAATTAATGTCGTGCCCATGTCATTAATCCGACATGAATAAGAGATCGCAAATATGACGTCGGGCTAATATCGCGCCGATGTTGGAACTGGTAGCAAATTAAGAGGTTGGTCAAAGATTGTAAAATTGATGTTGGGATTATGTTATTAAATATACATAAATATGACAGCTCAAATATGACGTTGGGTCAATGTTGTACCGATGTCGGAACTGGCGATCATTTTGCCGGCTTGTTTCATGCTGCCAGTTCTGACATCGGCATGATATCGCTATGGCGTCATCATTGAGATGTCATATTCATGTCTAATCACTGACGTCGCCACAACATCAATTTAATGAACATTTGCCGAGTTGAGTCATTGCTGCAAGTTTTTACATCGGCTTGACATCATATTAAAGAGGTCACATTGATGTCTAATTAATAACATCGGACCGACATCAATTTTACTACCATTTACCGACCTCGTAAATTGCCACCATTTCCGACATCGGCGCGATATTAGCACGACGTCACATTGCACATGTCATATTCATGTCGGATTATTGACATCGGCTCAACATCAACTTAATGACTATAAGTGTAGTTGATTCATTGTTGCCCATTCTGTCATCGGCAGGATTTCGGTTCGACGTCAGAATTGATATTTCATATTTTTGTCTCCTTAATAACCCGACATCAATTTCACAACCATTTACCGACCTCTCTAATTGCTACCAGTTCCAACATCGGCGCGAAATTAGCCCGACGTCATTTATGAGATGTCATATTCATGTAGGACTATTGACATCGGCGCAACATCAATTTTATGACCATTTGTTATATCTATAACGGATTAATGACAGGACATTAATTTTACCATTTGCCGACTTGTTCCGTTACTGAAGGTTCTGTCTTCGACGGAATATATGTTTGCCGTCATAGTATATATTTGGGGTCTCATATTTATAACGGAGTAATGACATTGGCCCGACATACATTTTACAACCTGTTTCCTACCTTCTATATTGCTACCAGTTCCGATATTCGCGCGATATTAGCCCGACGGCATATTTGACATGTCATATTCATGTCGGAGTATTGACATTGGTGCAACATCGATTCGATGACCATTTCCCGACTTGTTTTATTGCTGCTAATTCTGACATCGGCAGGATATCGGTGTGACGACATAATTGAAATGTCATATTGAGGTTAAATTAATAACATTGGGCTAATGTCGGAGTGGCGGACATTTTAATGTCGGGCCAACTGACATTGGGCCAGTGCCAACAATGAATGGTAAGCCAACATCACAAAATGACATTGGGCCAACGTTGGGCTGGCGGACATTTTAACGTCGAGCCCACATCATAATTGTATATCTCTCCTATGTCAGGATTCGGTGTTGGGCCATTGTCGGAAATTGACATTGGCTTAACATCACAGAATGATGTTGTGGCAATGTTTGGCTAGCGGACATTTTAACCTCGAGCCCACATCATAATGTTATGTTGGGCCAATGTCATGAGTTGATGTTGGGCCATTGTCAAAAATTGACGTTAGGTCAATATCACAAAATGACGTGGTTACGATGTTGGGCTGGCGGACATTTTAACGTCGGGCCAACGTCAGAACTTGATGTTCTCTCAACGTCAGGAATCGACGTTGAGCATACGTTAGAACTGACATTGGGCCATTGTCAATAATTGATGTTGGGCCGAAATCGCAAAATGACGTTGGGTCAGCATTAAAAAAAAAACCGCCGCGCTGATGTTGGGCTGGCGGACATTTTTACGTCGCATGTTTAATGTAGGCCCAACGTCCTCTTACAACGAATTTTACATCGGCCCAACGTTGTCACAATGTCAGGTGGCTAACAGGGTTATTCCGTTGTGCTTCCTAAGAATTAGAGGAAAGTGAGTATATAGGTATTGGTAAGAGTGCATAATTAACAGACAAATGTCAACTTTTTGTCAAACTTTGAATCCCTCCCACACGAGTTCGTGATACGTACACCATGCATACATAATTAGTCGTCATTTATGAGATGTCATATTCATATCGGACTATTGACATTGGCGCAACATCAGTTTTATGACCATTTGCCGACTTGTTTCATAGCTGCCAGAGGCTGACATCGGCAGGATATCGCTATGGCGTCATCATGGAGATGGAGATGTCATATTTATGTCTAATCATTGACCTCGGCACAACATCAATTTTACAACCATTTACCGACCTCCTAAATTGCTATCAGTTCCAACATCGGCGCGATATTGGCCCGACGTCATTCATGAGATGTCATATTCATGTCGGACTATTGACATCAACGCAACATCAATTTTATGACCATTTGCCGAGTTGTTTAATTGCTGAATGTTCTAACGTCGGCGGGATATCGGCCTGACATCATATTGTCGATTGATGTTCAATTAATAACATTGTCCCGACATTACTTTCACAACCATTTACCGTCCTCTTAAAAGGATACCAGTTCCAACATCGGCGCGATATAAGGTCGACGTCAAATTGAAGATGTCATATTCATGTCGGACTATTGACATCGATGCAATATCAATTTGCTGACCATTTGCCGAGTGGTTTCAATGCTGAATTATGTTCTTACGTCGGCGGGATATCGGTCTGACATCATATTGTTGATATCATATTGATGTTCAATTAATAACATTGTCCCGACATTACTTTCACAACTATTAAGCGACCTCTTAAATTGATACCACTTCCAACATCGGCGCGATATTAGCCCGACGTCATGTATGAGATGTCATATTAATGTCGGACCATTGACATTGGCGCAACATCAATTTTATGACCATTTGCCGACTTGTTTCATAGCTGCCAGAGGTTGACATCGGCAGAATATCGCTATGGCGTCATCATTGAGATGTCATATTCATGTCGAATCGATTTTTATTGGGTCATTGGCGGAAATTGACGTTGGGCCAACATCACAGAATAATGTCGTGACAATGTTGGGCTAGCGGATATTTTAACCTCGAGCCGACATCCTAATGTTATGTAGATCCAATGTCATGAGATGATGTTGGGCCATTGTCGGAAATTGACGTTATGCCAATATATCACAAAAATGACGTAGTGACGATGTTGGGCTGGCGGACATTTTAACCTCGAGCCAACCGTGATAAGCCGACATCCGGCCAACAACTTATGACATCGGCACGACGTCAGGTGGCTAGCTGGGGAAGGTCATAAAATTCATATTTTTACCCATAAATCATATATTCGTCATAATTAAACATTGGTTTTCACTACATACATTCTTTAGACCATTTTGAATGATAATACAACAAAATGATTTTAAAGAGCCAGGTTATTCCTTATGTTTTCTATTGTTTGGATAATTTCTTATGTATTTCTTTGTTTTTTAACTTATGTATTTTATTGTTTTTGTTGTATAATTTTATTTCTAACTTTAATTAAACTATTTTGACCCCCAAAACAAATACCTAAAAGGTAAACAAGACCAGTTAACCAATGATATATCTCGTTTTAGGAAAACTGATATTTCCATATGTTTTGTACACAAATCACGAAAATTAGCGATTTTCGGGCTGACATGCAGTGACAAAAGGTCACGTGATTTCGTAACGCAAGGTCCGATTTTCGAAAAAAAATATGTTAAAAGATGCGCAAGACACGAAAGAAAAAAGTCGCCCAGCGGCGGTGCGTCATCCTCGTGTGTTTTTGAGCAATCAAACAAATTCCGGGCCCCCCCGGCCTTTTTACGGTTAAACCATGGTCTTTATTTATGGAGTGCCATTTGTAAACTGATGGAGAAAGAATGTAAACTCCTTACTTGTTAACAATGTTTATGCTACACATTTACTAAAGGCACCAAATAAATGTTTGTTTAAATGGTGAAATTAGCTGGTTAGCAAGCATTAACAATCATATCATTTGAAATTATAAATTGTTTTACTCGTCTACGAGCAGCACTCCATAGATGTAGACCATGGTTTCAACCGTTGTTTGCACAAACATTCTGTGTATAGGCGTACCCAGGGGGGGGGGGGGGGGGGGTGGGGGTTCTGTTTTGGGGGGTTTGAACCCCCCCCCCCCCCCTTTCAAATTTTAGCCGGTCTCGAGACTACTTTTAAGCGGGGTTCTCAACTTTGAAGGTACTTGGTCTCGGTCTCGAAAATGTTGAAGGTACTTTGTCTCGGCTTGAAATTTTTTACAAAATAACACCCCCCCCCCTTTAAAAATTCATGGGTAGCCACTGATTCTGTGTGATTCGCTTTCGGAGCAACTGGCCGCTGCTTATTTGGACCTTTATTCTTTTCCTGCTTCTAGCAATGCTTTCGCTTACCAATGCATATTTTCTAGAGTTGACGTGCTCAAGACCGTTTGTTCTGTACCTACTTCTGGTTAGGTTCTGCCCTCAAGAACAATATTCCGTTATCTTCCTTTGACTTAACTAAATTCAAGTTTGTATTTGCATTTATTCCATGGTTTCAGGTGGTCGTGGCAAATAACCATGTCATCTGACAAAAGTGTGTTAATTTGCTACATGTAATATGGATCAACGTAATAAGTTTAAAATATCAGGGGGTAGCGCCTTGAGTACCTTTTTGGATAAGTGCGCTATATAAATATTTATATTATATAGTATACAACTAACGAATGGGCTTCTTGTGATAGTCAAATCTATTACCGAGGTGGGCTCAAAATGATTATTACCCGAAGCGTAGCTGAGGGTAATAGTCATTTTGAGCCCACCGAGGTAATAGATTGCCTATCACAATCAAGCACATTCGTTAGTTGTTTTATATCACTCATCAATATCAGTGATTGTGTTCAGCTTATAGCAAAATAAGTGATAATCTCTGAATATTTCATAAAATCGCTTGTAAATTTTGATATAAAAATCAATCGACATTAATGAAGCCAGTATGAGCCTCCAGAACCACGGCGCATCTAATACGCTTAAAGTCATTGTTATTTTGCGCACACAATCACAAAGACGCAAAACTGAGTGCGCACCAACGCGCTGGCAGTTGCGCACATACGGGATGAATGCGTGCTAGCGCTCCCACGGATGTGCTTATTGGCTGTCTTGGCGTTCTTCTTCCCAGGGTGTTAGTTTTTACCAGTAATGTCAATCACGTGACTAGAACGTGTGCGCCATAGAGTACTGCACAAATTTGATCGCGTGTGCATTTTGCTTAAACACATGATCTATGGGACGAACGCGTAACGAACTTTTAGTGTTAATTTTTTGCTAACAGCCCGGTCACATGATTGCGCGGGGATTGCGCGTGTTGTCCAAAACTATCATTTGTCAAATACAATGGTAAAACGATCTTATGAGGGATATAATATTATATAAAGTAGCAATGTGAAGTCAATGTCTCGATCAACGTAATGCTTTTGTTTTATCAATTATTATAATGAGGACCTGATATACCAGGTTCCCATTTTACCATGCTTACTGTTCTATACAGTTTTACTGGAAACTTGGTCCCGCAGTAAACGGGTTCAATGTAATTGGAGTTTGAAATAATTTCAAAGGTCCTGAAGATTAAGAAACGTAGCTATACAGAGCGTATTAAAAAAAAAGGTACCCGAAGTTCAAGGGTCAATTATTTCAAAATAATATTTTTTCATACCATAAATGTGATATAAATATAAAGACTAACTATTTTGCTTTCATTTGATACTTTTTTTGAATCAGCAGTGCCACGCATTGCTGAATTATTTGTTGTTGAAGAGGACAGGTGCGAAGCCCATTTTTTGCAAGTTTTGACTAATGAATACATTCCTAAAATCAATGGTGCCACACTTAAATGTTGCGTGATTTATGGAGATATTTGATTTTTGTGTTGTTCAAAACATCCACTATCTGGTGTCGAATGTGGCCCACACGTCATCCAGGTCATGCGGAGGAGATGAAAACAACTTGTTTGTTAAAATGTTCCACTGAGAAATAAGTCACAAGGTGTTAAAACAGGGGACTTTGATGGCCATCCCCCTTCATGATTAGGCGCAATAATTACCCTTTCCCCGTGTTCCCCAAAGACTTCCTGGCCTAGCTATCTCGGAGAGAAAAGACGATGGACAGATGCTCTGTCTTGGACCCACCAGATCTGTCTAAATACTCCATGCACCTATCCCTCAATTTGTTCCTACAACAGATGTACTGACCATATTCATGTATCATCTGAAGGTACATGCTCCCAATTATTATCAAAGAAAAATTGCCCGATCTCTTGACCACTTCCACAAAGTCCCATCCAACTGACATTTTTTTACGACCGATATTAACATGAAAATTTAATTCTGGTGGATGTCCACCGGCGCAAATGTTCAATAACAATATACTCAGTCATGCATGAGCAGATAATGTATTAACTTAAACGATTAATTCATTCACAAAAAAAACAATAAAAAACATGTTAAAAGTGATGTATTCACATGGCACCATTAATTTCAAGAAATCGAATGATTTGTCAAAACTTGCAAAAAGTGGGTTTTGCACCGGTCACCTTCAACCACAAAGAACTCAGCAATGCGTGACACTGCTGATTCAGGAAGGGTATAATGAAAGCTATATAATTTTGAAATAATTTACCTTTGAACTTCGAGTACCTTTTTTTGATACACTCTGTATATAGCATTACGAATGTATTACGATACTTAAAGGTAACGTTGAGTATTGGTCAAACTTAACTTTTGTAACCAAAACCTGCACGATTACGGTACAAACTAATAGTTATAACTTCACCATGCTCGAAAAGTATACACAATTACAAACGACAAAGTAAAACCCCTGTTATCATTCAAAAAGAGCCGTTACAACTCAAGTGTCAAATTAACTTTAGAGAGAAGCGCTAGCGTTCTAGGTCCTCCTAATACGAGACTGTAATGCGCGGTAATAGTTACCGCGCATATTCATGTGTATCGCAAGCGCCGTTCGCCTTTCGCATCGGAGGACCTAGAACGATTGCGCCTCGAGCTAGCGTTCTCTAAAAAGTGATGGCCGGACGTCAGTCACTTTTATACATATTTTGAAAGCAAATTTCACAACAATTAGAGCATTTGAATGGGAATTATTATTATTTCCCATGTTGTTTTCGATGATCTTTCATATGGAATTGAAATCAACCTAATCCGTTACAATTCATTTTTTTTTGGGGGGGGGGGGCACTTTGGAAATTACCAATACTCAACGTTACCTTTAAATAATACTGTAATAAATTGTTTTATCTACAATTATATTTGGGGGGATTTTGTTTCTATTAATTGATATGTACCATGGCATTGGGTATGTAACTGGCTGTTTTACATATTTGTTATTTCCGGACAGTTCTGCTTGCCTAAAAACGTGGGAGAAGTAAGGTACGTTACAATTCATTACAAAGAATTACATTTCCTATGCTTGCAATATGCGAAAATGTACTTTTACATGACGTAGTCCAGGCACCATTTTGTTATTGTGTTTTCATGGCTATCATTAAACGAATTTTGATCAGGAATGATATAAAACTCCAAATAATCACATACACATTTACTGACTTGTGCACAACTTCCCATATTGTGTAACTCAGAACCTGAGAACAAATTGTGCAGTTTATATTTAGAAGTATTGATTACTTACCTAAAATGTATTGCGAATTATGCTATACAACCACACCCGAAAAACATTACAATTTTTAGCAATCTTCTGCTTCCATGCAATGCGTTTTTTTTAATATTTACAGTCAAATGTGGCAAGAGTTTTATTTAATACCCATTTTGTTGTAAAATAAGTGTCTAACGAGTAAGAAGATGCAATTATTGGGTAGCGGCAGTGTGACAGGGAAAAGTGTCCAAGTGTCATCAAGGGATATGTCCAAATCGCTCCATATATGCGTGTGTTGTGCGTATATGAGACGGTTTTTCCCGAAATAAGATGACTTTTCCCCAATGTAACATGGTTTTGCACGAATATGATATGGTTTTACACAAATATGTCATGATTTTGCCGTAATTTCCGGTGCCTTTTCCCGAATATGGCCGTTTTCAAAACTCCAAGAGGCTCCAGCTCCCAGCCCCCACCTACTACGCCTATTATGGTTCCACAGCCATGAGAAAACACTTGAGACAAATATATGGTTATTATATCATAAATTAAAGGGATAATACAATTCTGTTCAAAAATAATTTTTGGAATCTGTAACTGTCGGTTATCATTAGAACTAACAGTCATAATTCAATGATGCCTAAATGCAAGACAAACATATACACGGCTAAGTTACATGGCTCATTTCATTTAAAATAAACTGTTAACACAGGAGGGCGCCTACCAGACAACTTAAGTATCAACAATTTTGTAATCATTATATGTAAATGTGATGTTTGGTAAAAACAAAAATCCATAAACATATCAAAACCAATTTTAAGATCATTTGGTATATTTTCAGAAATGTGTAGGATAGATAAATATTTTCTTAAATTGTTGAATTAAAGTTGGTCCCTAACATTTATTCTGATCAGATACCGTATGTTTATATTTCCGCCGTTTCTGTTCCCATTTTGATCAAGCAAGTTGATTCTCTCATTAAAATTGTGTGCTTTTACAAATGTTACACTTAATTTTGCATTACCTCACAAAATGATTATTTATTGAAGCGCCTTCTTAACCAATACTGAACTACCCCTTTAAAATGATCAATAACCTACTCACTACAGTTCTCCAGAGGCAGAGGATGTGACCGATGATGAGCTTAATGAGCTTTCAAGGAAACTTCCTCACACCCAGTTCCACCTGTTCTGCAATCATCTTAACAAAACCACTTTCCACGAGGCCGAATCCATGTTAGCGAAACATGGCAAGGACTCTTATATAGCCACGCGTCAAGCCCTTGCCGATTGGCAGGTACGAACTGGTGGTCCTCGAGGTGACCTTTGTAATGCTCTTGAGAAGGTTGGAGCAGGCGGGATGAAAATAGTCAAAGAGTACAGGCTAAGCCAAAGACGGAATATCACCGAGCAATAAATGCAATATTCCAGCGTAATAAATGGGATCATTTCCCTAACGTCTGTTCAAAGTATATTTATATCGATGATATGTAATTTTTGTTTTTTCATGGAAAGAGTCAGTCTCTTCATCTATACATTGCACTCTGTGTTTACATATATATGTGTGGTATTTGTATTTGTGAATACATGGATATTATCCGTATTCCGTTTAGCATATTCTTCCACCAATCATTCACATTTCTTTCGTCATATAATTACACATCTATCTCCTGCTCATCCATTACGAACCTCGTATCTACCCAGCCTTTTAGCCACACTATTCTGCTCCTACTTACTCAAGCCAGTCCCGTCAACACGTCTTCAGTTTTCGTTTGTTTCATGTTTATATCTCATTAGTTTTTTGTTGCGTCACTTGGCATTTGTCATTTTGCCTTTTATAAATATTTTGCGAGGATCGAAAACTCTCTTCAAGACGCGTACGTAAGATTTCGAATCATAAAGTATTTAACGTTCCATATCCATTTAATTTAAATAGAGTGGTGATGTCATAAATGATGTCATAAACATTTTTTTTTTGGACTTCATTTCCAGAAAGAGCATAACAAATAATGTCCAAATACCGAAAATCAAAGGAATAAGTTACGAATTGGCTGAGATATGCCCATCCGAATGACTGTTGTTGTCAATGGGCAATCAGTGTTATAGTGCACTGGTTCCTAAATTTAGGAACCAGTGCATTATAACACTGATTGCCCATTGAAGTAAAATTCATTCGGATGGGCATATCTCAGCAAATACGTAACCTTTTCCTTTGATTTTCCGTATTTAGACATTATTTGTTATGCTCTTTCTGAAAATGAAGTCCAAATTTGAAAATTCTAAAAAAGTGTTTTTATGACGTCATGGCTTCTGTACTCTATAATATAATTGAAATAGTGCCTAATAGGATTGATCATCAGCTCTAATGCCCGGCGCAAACAGAGCAGACTCGACCCGATCTGACTTGTTTTCATTGATGACAAAGTCGGGCCCGTTCGGTTGGAGCCGATTCATCGTGTTGAATCGGCTCGACTGTCACTCGACTGGCAAAATCGGAGTCGTGAGGCACCGCACACTGAGCTGATCAGACTCCAAAACATTTTTTGCTTCTTTCATTATTTATAATGCATAATTATACTGGCTCAGCATATTTTGTATGTGCGTTATATCTTTGTTCTATTAGTATATGATGTACTTTTGCGTACCAACATTTAATGCATGTTTGCTATTATTTTCCAATTTAATAATAATAATTTGTTAATTATAGCGCGTAATAACTGATTTTTCTCTAAGCACTTTACAATGATTCTACAATACTACTTAACAATTACAATTACAATCACAAAGACCTAATTATAATATTGTCACGTAAGCAAGTAAGTTACCCCTACAGTTGAACTATATTACCATTTACAAAAAATACACATACGTACATTACAAACATTTATATTACATTTGAGAATTGAACAGATATGTCTTTAGTGCTGATTTAAAACCATCTTCGGAGGGTGCAGTTCTAATGGTAACTTGCCGATTGGTTTACAACCATTTGGTCTACTTAAAAAATATATATTTTGGGGCTTGTGATTATAATTAGGGATTATGATTAGGGTTAGGGGTGTGGATTAAGGTAATGGTTAGGTTTTAGGCTAGGGATCGTGTTTTGAGTTGGGTAAATTGAAATTAAAGGCATTAGGTAGTAGACCAGATGAGTTGTAAACCAACTGAGTGTAGACCAAGCGAACATACCGTTCTAATACTGAGATGAAGTGTGCTCCAGAGTTGAGGGGCAGCCATAGTGAAAGATCTACCTCCATAGTTCTGGGTAAAGACTGGGAATACGGAAGAGATGCTGGTCAGATGAGCGAAGAGTGCGGACTGGCTGGTAAGGTAGATAAATGTCCTTGACGTAGACTGGGGCATTACCATGTAGTGTTTTATATGTAAGAAGAAGGATTTTGAATGCAACACGCTTTTCAATTGGTAACCAGTGTAGCAGTCGAAGTGTTTGGGATATGTTGTGTTGTCGGGGAACCCTCTGGATGATCCTGGCAGCGGTATTCTGGATTCTTTGGAGTTGGTTGAGTAGTGTTTGAGGAAGTCATTGCAGGAGGCTGTTATTGTTATCTAGTCTACTCAAGACATAAGAGTAAGGGTTTGATATGCATCGCAAATAATTATACTCACATTTATCTGTTTGTTTTCTTTAAAAAAGGCATGTTATTGGGTTTGTCCAATCGTATTGCTGCCCGTGTCTGAAGACACTTCCGGTTTACTCAAAGTATTATATAAATATAAAGTTTGAAATGTTGTAATAAATTTCTTCAAAGGAAATCAATGCAGTTGAATTGAATTATTGTATTCAAATGTATTTCCGTCATGAATGAAATAATACTTATGAATTTTCAGATTTTATACTCGAATTTGTCTTTTTTTCATTGGAGAAAAAAAAACTTGAATGTGCTTTATTCCGTTGCTTACAAAACTACCTTCTTTATGATGTTTATATTACATTTACTGGCTTTGCAAAGTTCCTTGTATACGCATTAATTCTATGTTCAAAACCGTTTATCATTACGTATTTTCGCATGCCAACAGTTAATGCATGTAAGCTGTTATACTCCTATGTTTATGTAATTACCCATAATTTTTATGTTGAATGCAGAAAACAAAGTCTTGGAAACAACTTTTTAACAGTTTTCCATGTAATGAATGTTTCAGAGAAAAGGATTGACTGTGATATACTGGCATACAGTTAACTCATGCAATAGAACAGAGCAATTCAGTCTTTAAAATAATATTGTTAAACTTGTCAATC
Organism: Echinarachnius parma; assembly: GCA_037951105.1. NCBI lineage: Eukaryota > Metazoa > Echinodermata > Echinoidea > Clypeasteroida > Echinarachniidae > Echinarachnius > Echinarachnius parma. Next base: position 29,281 of record JBAMJV010006222.1, read on the forward strand.
AAATACGCTTGTATACGACCATTATATAAATATTCATAATACATGTATGCTTTTTTAAAACCTAGTATAGCATCATACTATATTCAATATATTATTAAACTTAATTACATCAATGCATAAACCCAAAAGTGTTTGTAAAAATATGCCATGATTTCTATGGTTATGTATGTACATATACCACGTTTAAAATATCATCATGCTGGATCTGATGTATATATACCATGAACACCAATGTGGTGTCACATTGTATTCAAATGTTACAATACATACGAGTAATGGATTAAGATAATAATAATTATACTCGCATCCATCCAGTTGACTTATTAGGAAAAAGCCTGTTATCATGGTTATTGAGTTTTTCCAATTGTATTACTCCCCGTGTATGAATATACTTCAAGTATTATGTAAATATCATGCTTGAAATACATGTAATGGATTTATTGTATATACCAAGACAACCAATGCAGTTGAATTATGCAAATGTACTTACATACATGTATGAGAATAATAGAATAGCATATGCATCTTCAGATATTATACTCGCATATATCCATTTGTTTCTTTGGCAAAAAACCCTGTGTGATTGAGTTTTATTCCAACGCTTATACGACCTTCTGCTTGCAATGTTTATAATATTCATTAATGTATTGGCTATGCAAATGTTCTTGCATGCGCCTTTATATATTTGCTCTATATCAGCATGTATTTTGGCGTGCCAATTGTTAATGCATTTTTGCTGTTATACTCACTTTTTATGTTATTGATCTCGATATGTTAATTGCAGAAAACCAAGTCTTTGGGAACTAAAACAAAGACAAAAAAGAAAAGATATTCAAAGTGATGAATGTTTCGGCAAAAAGAATTGCCTTTTTATATTTTTGCATGAAGTTATAATTATAATAAAAATATAGAATAGACAACTCAATCGTTGAAATATTTGTAAACATGTAATTAAAACCATGCTTGTATACGACTATTTAGTATTAATGTATCGATTTTTTTTCTAGTGTAGATTTAACACCATACTCTATATCTATCGATGCGTAAAAGTGTTTGTAAAACATGTAATGATTTATGTGTCACATTTCATAATATACATGTACTAGGTGATATACAGGCTTTTTACTTGGAAGCTCAATTTCTTCTCAGTTTGTTCAATGTATTATGTACGTACATATCACGCTAAAAATGTTATTATGTTGGATTTGATATATATATATATACCAAGAGAACCAGGGCCGTGTCAAACTGTATTCAAATGTAACAAGACACAGGAGTAATGGAATGAGAAACATCGTCAATAATAATATACTCGCATGCATCCGTTTGATTTCTTTGGAAAAAAGCCTGTTATTAAGTTTTCCAATTGTATTACTTCCCTTGTCTGTAGACACTTTCAGTTGGTTCAAAGTATTATACAAATATCATGTTTGTAATGTTGTAATGGATTTCTTGCACATAACAAGGAAATCAATGCAGTTAAATTGAACTATTGTATTCAAATGTATCTAATACGTGAATGTATGAGACTGATAGAGAAAACAAAACAATAAAATGAGTTTTATTCCAGTGCTTTAAACACAACCTTCTGCTTACAATGTTTATAAAACATTTACTGGCTCGGCAAATTCCCTTGTATGTTACGTTTTTATATCTGTGTTCTATAGTGTATATAATTTTGTATTTTTGTAAGCCAACAGTTAATGCATGTTAGCTGTTATACTCCAATTGTTATGTTAGTAATCTTGAGATGATCAATGCCGATAAAGGTCTTTGAACCTAACAAAAGGGAGTTTCGGAGAGAAGTATTGACTATGATATGTTTGCATGAATATAGTATAGAACATCTGCCTTTGAAATATTTTAAACCTGTTACTAAAATCATGCTTGTAGATGACAATTATATAATTATTCATAATGTATTATGTTTGTATACTATGGCATGATGTATATATCACATTTTATAATATACCTTGTGTTATACAAGCTATTTACTTGGAAGCTCAAGCTTATTATGTATTTACATATCACGTTTAAAATGTTATCATGTTGGATTTCATGTATATACCATGATATATAATGCGGTGTCAATTTGTATTCAAATGTTACGAGAAATATGCGTAATGGAATGAAATGCCACGACAATATTATTATACTCGCATGTAGATGTGTTTGTTCTTTGGAAAAAGCCTGTTTTTGAGTTTCCTAATCTTATTACTTCCCGTATCTGTAGTCACTTTCAGTTGGTTCAAAGTATTATATAAATGTCATGTCTTACAAATTGTAATGCATTTATTGCATATAAACCACGAAAATCAATACAGCAGAATTATTTTATTTAAATGTAGATACATGTATGAGAATAGTAATAACTTCGGATATTATTCTCGCATATCCGATTATTTCTTTGTAAACAAAATGTGATTGAGTTTTATTAAAATTCTTATAATGACAATCTGCTTACAATACTGGCTCGACATAGTTCCTCTTGCATTTATATATCTTCGTTCTACACATCATCATGTATTTTCGCGTGCCAACAAATAATGCATATTTGATGTTATACTAAACAGTTATGTATGTGATCTTGCTATATTGATCGCAGTGGAAAGCCTTTGAAACTAGAACAAAAAAGTTTTTCCATGTAATGAATGTTTGGGAGAATAAGCATATCCTATTATAAATTTGCATGTTGTTATTTCATGTAATATAAATTAACAACTCAGTCGTTGAAATATTTGTAAATCTTTCATGAAATTCATGCTTGTGTACCACCATTATATAAGTATTCATAATGCATGTATGCTTTTCTTTTCTAATATGTATTTAAAGGGAAAGTTGAGTTTTGGTAGAGAGGGCGCTAGACTACTTATTTTTTGTGAGGTGATGAAAAAAGTAAGTGTAAAATTTGAAAGAGCATAATATTTAAATAATAAAATCATCTTTGTTTGATCAAAATCGGTTCAGAGACGGCTGAAATATCCATAAATATAACAATTTGTAGTAAAGCTGGGGCCCCCATGTTTATTAGAGAATTTTGAACCAGCCGTTAAAAATTCAAAAAAATGCTTCCTCTTTTCAAAAAGTTACAAAATAGGTATTTAAATAGTTGTTGGTTATTTCTCCATCTAATCACTATTTCAGCACAGCATCACATGCACAATATTTTTTTCAAAATGGTTGAAACCGATGAGTGTTTAGAGAGTGCCCTCTTACGTTTTAACGGCTCTCTTTGAATGATAACATGATCTTTACTACGTCATTTGTAATGTTGTGTTCCTTTCTAGTTATAACTGTTAGTTTGTAATGTAATGATGCAGGTTTGGGTTACTAAAATTCAGTTTCACCAAAACTGTACTCTCCTTACCAGAACTCAACTATCCCTTTAACACCATACTATATTCATAAATATAGTGTAACAAATTATTACATCAGTGCATACAAGTTGTTTGCAAAATATGGCATGATTTTTATGTCACATTTCATATTATGCCTGGTGTTAAATACAAGCTTTCTATTTGCAAGCTAAACTTTAGAGTTTGGTCAAGTTATTATGTATGTACATCTCACGGTAGAAATGTTATCATGCTGGATATGATGTACATATTAACAATGCGGTGTCAAGCTGTATTCCAATGTTACAAGACATAGGAATAATGGAACGAGATACATCGTCAATAATTATACTCGATCGCATCTATCCGTATGTTTTCTTTGGGAAAAGCCTGTTATTGATAGCCCCAGACTATGGTCACTTAATGTAACATGAATTATTGCATCAATGCATAAAAGTGATTGTAAAACATATCATTATTTATATGTCACATTTCATAATAATTCTGGTGTTATACAAGCTATTTACTAGAAAGTTAAATTTACAAGTTTGATCAAGTTATTGTAGATAATCGTGTTTTATCGATTTGCTGTATATAGCAAGAAAATCAATGCGTTGAGAACTATATTTAAATGTATTTTTTAATGTAGCGGTGATGGGGTAAATCAAAATGCTTATTCAATAATCTCGTATATACATCCGTTTGTTACTTGGGAGAACAAAATATGATTGAGTTTTTTCCAATCTTATTATACTTTTTATACCACGTGTGTAGAGACACTTCCAGTTTCCTAATTTGTTTGATTGATTGGTATTATAAGGTATTGTAATACAATCATGTTGGAAATATCATAAAGGATGTGCTGTATATATACAAAGAAAATGAATGAAGTGTATAAACATGATATTCAAATGTATTAAAATATTATTGTATGAGAGTAATCGAATATCATGATATGTATCTTCAGATACCATACTCGCGTATATCTATTTGTTCCCATGTAGGAAAATATGATTGCGTGTTTCCTATGTTATTATAACACCAAGTGCCTGTAGACACATCAGGATGAATGTTTCCACCAAGCGCTTTCGTTCGTTTTTCATCTTATATGCTTTAACATAGAGTGTACATACATCTCTTTCTGACTATACTCATGATAACAGCGAATACATACTCTTATTAGCATGAATGTTAGATTGTCTTTTCGCATACTATATGAGGTTGTCATGACAAAGGCGCTTTAACCCTCTAAATTCCATGACCGACCTACGTCACTATACTCTTAAAATTAGACGCTATACGACTAAAGCCCTCTGCAGACAGAGCCGACTCGACCCGATCCGACTATTTTCAATCAGGCTAGAGTTGGGCCCGGTCGGTCGGATCCGATTCATCGTGTTGCATTTGCCCCAACTGGCATCCGACTGTCTCTCGAATGGCAAAAGTGTCGCGAGGCACTGAAAACAGCCGATCCGAATGAGAACCAGTCGGATCGGATCAAGTCGACTCTGTCGGCAGAGGGCTTAAATGGAAACGTTCGACAGTTGTGAAAATAATAAATTTACAGGCACTTGAGTTCTTAGAAAGATTGTACTCAGTGTAGAAGAATCCGCGCTGGGCTGGTATTCAATTCAAGACCTAGATCAAAGGGTGCCACCACCCAAAATAATATTCTTATAAATGAAAAATAATATATTTAGTAGTCCAATCCATCAACAAGTCCAGAAATAAATATGTTTCCAGTAAAAAATAAATAATTGGAAAACGCATTACCATACTAAAACATTTGTTCTTGGGTCTGCATACGAGGACACTTACTTAATAGCATGATTAAAAAAAATATATATGAGTTTAACTTCAGTAAAAACAAATGAACAAATCTAAATTAAATATTCGAGTCATTTGGCATCAACATTTGTTACGGGTGTCCAACCAAAAACGCATTCTTATGTTTTTATTTTTATTTTATTTATTATTTATCTATTTCCACGAATGGGTGGGATGGCCCTTTCAGCAGAAACTGATTTTCAAAGGGGTCCCCTGAATGCCACAATCAAGTAGTTGTAAACGAATTGAGTTATAATTTTGTTTTGAATAATATACGATGTTGATATGTTTAACAGTTATCATCACTTTGAATTTAAGCATAAATTAAAGATTGATTTTTTGCTTATGAGATTGTCTTGACAAAGACCCTTTTACCCTGTAAGTACCGTTTTAAATTTTGATAGCCATTCATTTTGTTTCATCTTTTTACAAATAATGTTGCTTCACATTGAGCTTTGTGTGGTCGATTTGGTTTTAAAATACATTATCAAAAAGCTGTCAATTACATTATACCAGTGTATGCCTTAAAAACATCCTTGCAAAATAGACACACACTAGTCATCCACTACTTTCCCTTGCTTACTATCATAATGGATTTAAAGGGATCTAGTAACATTGTCAAAATCGTCACATTTTACTAAGAACTCTAGTAGTTCTTACACCCCTTTTGTATTTATATTAAAGATAGAGTCTTGGAACAGGTTTGGGTTTAAATAATAATAATAATTATATACACGATTTATATCGCCTAATATGATTGATCAATTGTATGCGATTATGTGTATTTTACTGAAAACATCTGAATGGTTGTGTAAAACACGTTTTCTACTATGATGAAAGTTAAAAATTAATTCTTTGAAAAGATAATATTATGCGGAATGAATGTATACCTAAAATTGTTAAACTTATACATAGAATATCGTCATCATGCATGTAATAAAGGTGTGAAATTTTCTTTGAATAGCACGTTTGCATCTTTCAATGTTGTCAAAGGCGGCGGAGTTATGTGCCTTCGTGTTTGTGTGTTATTGTGTGTGTGTATGTGTGCGTGTGCGAGTGTGTTTTAGAGACGTCGATCCGTTTTTACGAATAGAGGACAGAATTAAAAATAATATAGGGTATGTGTGTGGTGTGCAGGCGCGCCGGAAGCAGTTTGGGATTGGGGGGCAAAACCCCAAGGGGGCTCACGATTTGTGTGTGTAGGGGCTCATGCCCAACTACACTCTGGATTGCCAACTTTGAGCCAGATGTGAGAGTAAGTCATTGCGAGGGGCGAAGCGACTGAGCGGGGGTAGGTGTGGGAGGGGGGTGTCCCCCCTCCCAAGGTAGGGAGCTTTTGCATTTTTGACTTGAAATTGTGCAATCTGGTGCATACCTAGGAAATTCGGCTGTATTTAATATATTTTTCACGTAGAAAACAAATGATTTACACACTAATAGATATGTACCCCAAAACACACACACAACAACATAAACCATAATTGCAACATTATGTATGATCCAACAACACACAGCCAATAATGAATCCCGAGGGAGCGAAGCGCCTGAGGGCTGGGGGAGGGTTTGGGAGGGGGTATCCCCTTCCCACGGTAAGAAAGATTTTGCATTTATGGACTTGAAATTGTGCAATCTGGTGCTTACCTAGATAGGAAATTCGGGCTTAAGATTAACTGTATCTGGGAAAGCGTGTTATGATTTTATATATTTTTCACGAAGAAAACAAATAATTGACGCACTAATAAATATGCACCCAAACTCACACATAAATATTGTATTAAATGTCATACACAGTTCCAACATAAACCATATGGCGTATGTATGATCCAACAACATGGCCTACAGCAAATAATGAATCCCGAGGGAGCGAAGTGACCGAGGGCATGGGCAGAGCCAGAGGGGGAGGGTTTGCAATTATATACTTGAATGGTGCAATTTGGTGAACTTCATGCCATACCTGTGAAAGAAATTAAGATGCCGAGTTAAACAAAAAAATAATAAAATGTCTATGCTCTCATCAGATGTTTACAACAAACTGAGATAATCTGTTCGCGCGCGAAGAAAATTGAAAATGGATGTATAAACTAGTTTTTGAACGTTAGCTCATACATTTGATTGTGTCTTTCCCCCTCTTTTTAAAAAATTGTTTGGAGGGGGGGGGGGGCTTTTTTTTGGGGGGGGTTTTGCCCCCCACTTTTAGGATTGGGGGCGGCCGCCCCCCCCCCTCCCCCTGCCCCCCACTTCCAGGGCCTATGGTGGTGTGTGTGTGTATGTGCGTGTGTGTGTGTGTGTGTGTGTGTGTGTGTGTGTGTGTGTGTGTGTGTGTGTGTGTGTGTGCGTGTGTATATGTCTGTCAGAGGCAGCAATCCGTTTATGCGACAGAGGCGCACATTTCATGATATTTCACAATATATTTCTGGTCAGTTTCTTTATATGTTTGAATTAATTATTACAAAAAGCTGTATCGCTTCGGTGATCTCTCGCATATATCCCCAAGTTGATTTGTATCCCTCGGGTTTATGTCAGGTTTAAATAGCTTCTGACCATTCAGGCAATGAGAATTAAGGGGTTTCAGGGACGAGCACCGTCTAGGGTTTTCTATAGCTCAGTCGGAAGAGCACCAGTCTAGCAATCTGGAGGTCTCGGGTTCGAATCCCGTTGGTATCCCATTTTCTTTGCCTTCTTTTAATCACAATATATTTCTGGTCAGTTTCTTTATATGTTTCAATTAATTATTACAAAAAGCTGTATCGCTTCGGTGATCCCTCGCATATATCCCCAATTTGTATCCCTCGGGTTTATGTCAGGTTTAAATAGCTTCTGACCATTTAGGCAATAAGAATTAAGGGGTTCAGGGACGAGCACCGTGTTGGGTTTTCTATAGCTCAGTCGGAAGAGCACCAGTCTAGCAATCTGGAGGTCTCGGGTTCGAATCCCGTTGGTATCCCATTTTCTTTGCCTTCTTTTAATCACAATATATTTCTGGTCAGTTTCTTTATATGTTTCAATTAATTATTACAAAAAGCTGTATCGCTTCGGTGATCCCTCGCATATATCCCCAATTTGTATCCCTCGGGTTTATGTCAGGTTTAAATAGCTTCTGACCATTCAGGCAATAAGAATTAAGGGGTTCAGGGACGAGCACCGTCTTGGGTTTTCTATAGCTCAGTCGGAAGAGCACCAGTCTAGCAATCTGGAGGTCTCGGGTTCGAATCCCGTTGGTATCCCATTTTCTTTGCCTTCTTTTAATCACAATATATTTCTGGTCAGTTTCTTTATATGTTTCAATTAATTATTACAAAAAGCTGTATCGCTTCGGTGATCCCTCGCATATATCCCCAATTTGTATCCCTCGGGTTTATGTCAGGTTTAAATAGCTTCTGACCATTCAGGCAATAAGAATTAAGGGGTTCAGGGACGAGCACCGTCTTGGGTTTTCTATAGCTCAGTCGGAAGAGCACCAGTCTAGCAATCTGGAGGTCTCGGGTTCGAATCCCGTTGGAATCCCATTTTCTTTGCCTTCTTTTAATCACTATAGAAAATGTAAATACAATTAAATACGTGTGTGTTATATTTTACACTGCCATGACTTGGAGAGAACATGTTTTTAATATTGTGGCAAAATCTCTAGGGCAATAGGTTGTATTAGGAGAATCAAACAATTTCTTTCACCAAAAATACTAATGAATTTGTATTTTACTTTGATCCTACCACATGTTGATTATGGTTGTACATCTTGGGGAAGCTCTGCTAAATTCCATAAAGATAAGATAAACTTTAGATAAGATACACAAAAGTATGCACGCATAATTGTAAGCGCTGATTACTATTCACCTCAGCGTTCCATGTTACTTACTCTCGGTTGGCAATCTGTGCAATATTGTGTATTAGTTTCAAAAATACAACATAATCTAGTACCAACTTATTTAGAACCCTTGATATGCAAGCCAAATATAAATTATAAAACCCGTTACTCTGCAATATATCCACTCTACTTACCACGCCCAAAGAGTGAATATAAAAGAAATGCGTTTACATACCGTATGTTGGAGCTAACCTGTATAATACACTCCCTATAACAGTGCAGTCGTGCACATCCCTATACAGGGTGGCCCCAAAAAACGGAACGGGGCACTTCCCAAAATATAGTTACAAAATGAGTATGTCCATCGGATAGAGTGTATATTGCAATGAAAAACGATACCAAGAACAATCATATTGGTCGTATAGTTTTTGTTCTAGGCCGCTGTGAGTAACACCATGTCAGGTTCCCATTTTTGTCAACTTTTTACCAAGTCAGTGCCTGGTAAATTACACATACTGCCCGTCATACCATTGAACACGCGAGCAATCCACGCGCCATTGTTATTGTGCATTCAGCTGTGTGCCGAGAGAATGTTCGATAGTATGATGGGCAGTAAGTCTCATTTATTAGACACTGGCTTGGTAAAAAATTGACAAAAATGGGACCTGACATGGTCTCACTCAAAGCGTCCTAAAACAAAAACTACTGGTCCAAAATGACTGCTCTTGGTATCGTTTTTCATTGGAAAAGACACCTTATCCGATAGAAATAATCATTTTGTTACTATATTTTGGGAAGTGCCCCGTTCCGTTTTTGGGGCCACCCTGTATACGTTTAAACAAAATTATAAAGATTTATATTGATTTGATTTCTATATCATTAGTATATGTATATACCTCACATGCTGTATCATTATGCGTGTATATAACTAATGATATATTCTGTTCATTCTCCCCATCATTTGTTTGTTTTGAATTTTGTGTACCTAATGTATTTTGTTTTTCAACATGCCTAGTTAAACTGCAGCTAGGCGCCTTTGTATAGCAGTTTTGCATAAATGAACAGACCTACCTTGCAGTATAAAACAAATAAAACAAATAAATAAATAAATAAAATTGACCACTCGCTCAGCGGTGGAGACGCATTTCAATGGAAATTGACGGTTTTGAATACGAATTATTCAGAATTGATTGACAAATAACGAATTAAAAGGATAATTAACGAATTTTAAGTCAGGATTTGCACTCTGTTCGTTTCTTGGGACGAAATTGAAGTACAAATATTAATTAATTTGAATTCAAAATAGTGTGAAAATTAACTAAAAACACTATAATAGTGTTATTATTATCATAATCGTTATTATTACATGAAGTAGTAGAAGTAGTAGTAGTGGTTGTTGTTGTTATATAGTAGTAGTAGTAGTAGTAGTAGTAGTAGTAGTAGTAGAAGTAGTTTACAAATAAACGAATATCGATTCAAAAGTGTGGACGTTTTCTTTAGATTCCTAAATTGATTTTAAATGTACGTGCCTCAGAGTATAGGTGCCTTAATACAATACCATAGTTGGACACATGTGTACAATAATCATATATCGACTGTGTATGAACAATATAAACGAGTATGCGGGGAGCACTTGGTTGTTTTTCAAGGTTGAGCAACTATCCATGTATGCCACATTGTCTCGCCCATGGCTCACTGACTATTTTTGTGTATGCATTATTTCCTTTTCGCACACTGCCAGTGCACTATTTTTGTACAATACTACTGTTGAATACATGCGTCTATAATAATCATAGTTCGGAATAGTGTATTCACAATACATGTATCTACAAATTGAGTAAAAATTGTTGACTGTCGGATTTTAGAGCAATCCCTGTATTTGAGGGTACACGGATAAATGAGATAAGATTATTTGGGAAAACATACTGGTTTTTGCAAATTGATCAAAATATTGCAATTGGTAAAATTGAATAGGAAATTATACTTATGTTTTATAATTATGGGCTATTATTAAAAAAATATATGCTTACAACAGACGCATTGAGACATAGACGAATAGTGCTAAAGATATAGTACATATAGTAATGGTATAGCTGCGTGGTTTCAAAACCTGTTGTATAGCCGTCTTCTAAAATATCAACATATTAATTTTGCACGACTAAACGTAAATAGCGATCAAACTTAAAAAAAACGATCTCTCTTTAAAGATCGACATTCCGATGTCTATTATGGAACTGATCTCATGCTCATGAAAATGAGCAATTATCTGATATCACAAGTATCCAAGCACTTGAAACTAAATGTTTACTTCACATGTTTTCAAAACCACTCAAAACACTCATACACAAACAAATTAAATAGCAAGTGCGTACATAATCTTATCAAATTCATGAGGATTTTCTCAAAGTTAGGTATGAAAGCTTCAATCATATTATTATCAGTATTACTTTTATTACTATTATGTGATAGTTTCATAGAAAAAAAAGACTGTTTACCTATTAAAAAAGTCACAATTAATATCAATTTATATCACCTAATGCCCATTGACTTTGACGAATATCAAAAGGCGTTTCGGAACTCTTTAAATAATATACATCTCCAAAAGGGAGACACATTAAACATATAAACACATTTTATTCTTCTTTTACCATAAGCCAAATAACAAAGAACAAAAGAAAAAGCTCAATTTTAACAAAGTTAATTAATCACTTTAATTTGATGGCAAACAAATCATTTCATTTTGTTATTTCAAGTGCCTCTTTGGTTGAAGCTCCGTCCGTTGAAGTAATGGTGGGTAAAACAAGTATTCGCACTTGTACCCGGAAATGCGGCAACATCTCACGCACTGCCATGTCGATGTATGTTCTCCGCATGTGACCAGGAAGTCCAAAGTTTAATGAAAGAATCTCGTATCAAATCAACGACGATTTTTGTGAATCACGCGGTGATACGTCATAAGTATATTCATACGTGGCGCTGTATCTAACACATGCACTAGACAAGGATGTAACATGGATTTGTGTCAATTTAGTGGTTGAGGAATTTTACGACCGTCTATTCTTTTTTTAACAAGTTCGTGAGCTGTTGACAAGTTCAATTTTTCTCGTACATGGAAATTTAGCATTTTCACGGTGGAATAAACAAATTTTGAAGATTCGCCGTTACTGCGCTCACTTACTACGGCCTGTGATAGTCTCTCTTAAATCAACGGTTGTTCCACATACTGAGCTTGCATCCTGTTCCACTGATGAGGTGGTAGCAGGAAATCAGATTTACAAAATAAGACCGTATTTAAATTTGGTTAGTTATGTGTTGGTCTGGAACTAGACTGCTCATGTGTGTTCGATGATCCAGTAGCCAGTTTCCTCGGACAGGAGTGTCTTTTAAGACGTGTCAACCAGAACACTGCATGGTATAGAGACTGGACATTCGAAGCCAGTAGATTGCATGGTTCATGAGGGGGAAATGCAGAAAATAGATGACCACAAGTTTATGGATCGATTACTTTGGTTAATAATTATGTAACTACGGGAGAGGACAGCTCGCGAAGATTGCAGAGGAAATATCAGCATTATCTACCAAATGGCGTTAGAAGACAAATTTCAAACCAACGTACCTAACAGTGTGTATGGCAATGAATAGGTGACACATTAAAGTATACTTTTGCGAAGAAAACGTTACTTCCGTTGTGTTGATGTAAGGATTTTCTCAAACGACGAACCATCGACAGATTATTACTACACCGTTTTAAATTACTTCTCCAGCAGTTCATATGCAACACTTCAAGAAAACTGAGGGGTGTTTTGAACTTCATGCGTTTGCCTATCTAGAAATTAATTTACCCTGTGTGCCCACACGTACTTGGAGAATTGGAGGAATATATATTGTGAAAACAACACTAACTGTTAAATGTAAATACGAGGAAATAGTCATGAAATGGAAGATTGAAGCTTATCTAAAAGGATTGTACAAAATAATAAACACATAATCATGAGATTACATGATTGAACGAGGGATGCCTGAGTCCCATCCACATTTAATTGCTTTGACAGAACCTTCATGCAATACATGTTCGATTTTTCCTATCACATAAACGTGCATGTTTCAATTCCATATATATTGTAAACATAATTGACATTATAAGTGATGTAAATAAAAAAATTACAACAATGGGAGTACCTAAATCGCTGTTTAAGGAAACACATGATATTGATGTGAAAAGTAAATATTATGATGGGTGGACAGCCCTGCAAGCAAATTTGAAAGAGATTCATCTAGAAACATTAGAATATCGAAGCTTAGGGGCTGATGTTAAAAAAGTAGAAAATACGTCATTGCAAGCAGCAGCACACAATGGTCCTCTCGACACAGTGAAGTATCTCATAAGTCAAGGGGCTAATGTGAACAAGGAAAATAGTGATGGGTTAACACCCCTGCACGCAGCATCACTGAGTGGCCGTCTTGATACAGTAAAATATTTGGAAAGCCAAGGGGCTGACGTAAACAAGGTCAATAATAAAGAATGGACAACCTTGCATGCGGCATCACAGAATGGTCATCTCAGTACAGTGGCATATCTAATAAGTCAAGGGGTTGACGTGAACAAGTGCAGTAATACAGGATGGACAGCCTTGCATTCAGCATCACTGAATGGTCATCTCGATACAGTGGAATATCTTTTAAGTCATGGGTCTAACGGCAACAAGGAAGATAATGTTGGTTTAACAGCCATGCATACTGCATCACTGAACGGTCATCTCGGTACTGTGGAATATCTGATAAGTCAAGGGGCTGACGTAAACAAGTGCACTAATATAGGATGGACAGCCTTGCATGTAGCATCAGAGAGTGGTCATCTCGATACTGTGAAATACTTGATAAATCATGGGGCTGATGTCAACAAGGAAGATACAAAAGGGGCAACAGCCGTGCATGCTGCATCACAATATGGACATCTTGAAACAGTGAAATATCTTTTACGTCATGGGGCTAATGGCAATAAGGGAGATAATGATGGTTGGACAGCCATGCATACTGCATCACTGAACGGTCATTTCGGTACTGTGGAATATCTTATAAGTCATGGGGCTGATGTAAACAAGGGAAATAATCAAGGGTTGACAGCCTTGTATGTTGCAACACTGAAAGGTCATCTCGATATGGTAAAACATCTTATAGGGCATGGTGCATATGTCAACAAACAAGATTATAATGGGTCAACAGCACTACATGTTGCATCACTGATTGGTCATCATGCTGCAGTTGAATATCTGATAGGTCATGGGGCTGATGTCAACAAAGAGGATAGTTCTGGGGCAACAGCCCTGCATGCTGCATCACTGACTGGTCACATCGAAACAATTGAATATCTGAAAAGTGATGTGGCTGATGTACAGGAAGAACATGTTGATAAATTGAGAGCCATGATTGCAACATCACCGTGCTATTATCTCAGGACAGTAAAATGTCTAATTGTTAATGAGGCTGATGTGAACAAGGGAGATAATAATGGGGCAACGGCCCTACATGTTGCATCATTCAATGGTAATATCGAAATAGCGGAATATTTGATACGTCATGGGTCTGATATCAACAAGGAATATAATGGTGGAGCGACAGCCTTGCATGCTGCATCATTGAAAGGTCATCTCGATACAGTGAACTATCTGATAAGTCATGGGGCTGATGTCAACAAGGAAAGTAATGAAGGTACAACAGCCTTGAAATCAGCATCACTAAACGGTCATTTCGGTATAGTGAAATACCTGATAAATCACGGGGCTGATGTCAACAAGGGAAGTAAAGCAGGTATAACAGCCTTGCATGATGCATCAAAGAATGGTCACCACGATATCGTGGGATATCTAATAAGTCATGGGTCTGATGTCAACAAGGAGAATAATGAAGGATGGACAGCCTTGCATGCTGCATCATGCAATGGACATATCGATACAGTGAAATATCTGATACGTCATAGGGCTGACGTCAACAAGGAAAATAACGATGGATGGACAGCCTTGCATGCTGCATCATTCAATGAACATCTCGATACAGTGGAATATCTGATACGTCATGGGGCTGACGTCAAGAAAGGAAATAATGACGAATTGACAGCTCTGCATTTATCAGCACAGAATGGTGATCTCGATACCGTGAAATACCTGGTAAACCATGGGGCAGTTATAAACACGGTATCTAAAAATGGAGGGACGGCTCTGCATGCAGCATCATGTAATGGACATCTCGATACAATAACGTATCTGATAAGTCATGGGGCTCTAATTAACAAGGTATCTAACCATGGAGGGACAGCCCTGCATGTAGCCACATCGAATGGACATCTCGATATAATAAAGTATCTGATAACTAATGGGGCTGATGTCAAGATAGAAGATTACGAAGGGTTTACAGCTCTGCATGCAGCAGCATCGAAAGGAAATCTTGATACAGTGGAATATCTGATACGTCATGGGGCTGACGTCAAGAAAGAAAATAATGCAGGATTGGCAGCTCTGCATGCAGCAGCGCAAGGCGGTGATCTCGATACCGTGGTATACCTAGTAAATCACGGGGCTGTTATTAACAAGGTATCTAAACATAAAGGGACAGCCCTGCATGTAGCATCATCATATGGACATCTCGATATAATAAAGTATCTGATAAGTCGTGGGGCTGATGTCGAGAAAGCAGATAATGCAGGATTTACAGCTCTGCAAAGAACATCACAGTATGGACATCTCGATACAGTGAAATATCTGATAAGTAATGGTGCCGATGTAAACAAACCAAATAATGAGGGGTCAACAGCTTTGAATGGAGCATCAGCAAACGGACATATTGATACAGTGAAATATCTAATAAGCCAAGGGGCTGATGTCAAGAAAGAACACATTGAAAGATGTCCAGCTCTGCATTTCGCATCAGCGAACGGCCATCGAGATGTAGTGACATATTTGTTACATCTAGGGGTTGATGTTGACAAGGAAGATGATGATAGGCAGACTGCCTTACACAAAGCCTCATTTCATGGTAATGTCGATATAGTGGCATGTCTGATAAGTCATGGGGCTAACGTAAACAAAGAAGAAAAAGTTGGTAGTACAGCCCTACATGCTGCATCACAGGAAGGTCACCTCGACACAGTGGAATACCTGATAAATCATGGGGCTGATGTTAACAAGGGAGATACAGCAGGAGCAACAGCCTTACATGCTGCATCATTGGATGGTCAACGCGATACCGTGGAATATCTGATAAGTCATGGGGCTAATATCAACAAGGAATGTGATCGTGGCTGGACAGCCCTGCATAGAGCATCAGAGGGCGGCCATACGGATACAGTGGAATATTTGATAAATCAAGGGGCTGTTGTCTCTAAAGCAAGTGAAGATGGAATGACAGCCCTGCTTCTAGCATTAAAGAATGGTCACCGTGATACCGTGGAATATCTGATAAGTCATGGGGCTGATATCAACAAGGAATTTGATATAGTGGGATATCTGATAAATCACGGGGCTGATGTCACTAAAATTAATACTGGTGAATGGACAGCACAAAATCTTACATCACAGAATGATCATCACGATACAGAGATAAATCGGATAAGTCATGAGACTGGTTTGAGTGAGGAGGCTATTGAGAGCTTGTCATCTCCGCAGGGTTTTGCAAAAATGGAATATTTGTATGATATTGTGAGTAAAGGATATAAAGATGGGGTTTTGGCGAAAATGGGCTTTGGTGGACTCACGGCTCTGAAGAAAGCATCAGTGCCCGTTCGGCTCAATGTATTACAATATATGATTAGCCAGGATGCTGATATCAAAAATAGCGGGGAGAAGGAACGGCAAACAGCCTTACACTGGGCATCCATGAACGGACATCGGGAGACCATCGAATATCTAGTGAGTAATGGAGTCAATATCAACGAGGTTGATACTCGAGGAGAAACTGCTCTGCATCAAGCCTCACGACAACGCAATCCGGATACAATTGCTTGCCTAGTTTTGCAAGGAAGTGATGTGAATAAACAGACTAATACTGGGATGTCCGCTTTACACATATCTTCAGCTAGAGGCGTCTGCGAAATCATTTCATTATTGGTAAACTCTGGATGTGACCTACACGAGAAGGATAACGAAGGATGGACAGCCCTGCATCATGCAGCAGGGGAAGGACATCTTCCTACGGCGGAGCTTCTAATGAACTACGGTTCCGAGTTGTTTGCTGTTGATAAAGTCGGAAACACACCATTGCATAACGCATTGTCGCGGGGATACCTGGATGTTGCGAAACTCATTGCACGACGAGGCGCTGATTCAGTTGATTTTGGGGAACCAAGTCAGTCAACAAATGCTTTGTTTAAAGCATCACAAAGGGGTCAGCTTGAAGTTGTTAAGCTCCTTCTTGCAGAAGGTGCTCAGATCAATGGTCTTGTCGCTGGTGGAATGACTGCTTTACACATAGCAGCATCAGAAGGTCAGCTTGATGTTGTAGAGCATTTGGTGTGTCAAGGAGCCGACTGGACGCTTGTAGATGTTGATGGACAAACAGCTCTGCATCATGCATCGCAGAACGGTCACCTCGATGTTGAAAAATATTTGATTGGGAAAGAAACAGGAACGTACCCTGAAAAGGAATATAAAATGTGAGTATGCATTAAGTGTGTTATCTATGCAAAATGTATTCAAATTAAAACGTAAAATGAAGAATACAAATTCGACTGTGGGTTCGACCAGGGCTTATGTCTTGGCGATGTGACTATTATGATACAGTTTTCTTTAGGACCACAATATAATTTTTGTTGAAGCACTTGAACTTTTAAAACAGGGTGGTTTACTTTGTAAATGTGTACTCGAATTGTAACGGAAACATTAGGATTTTAATAGTGTTATGAGTTGATGGTACGACACTCCATAACTAGTACACTCTCCCGAGTTCCTCACAAAAGACCAAATAAAATACACAAGAAAAGCCGTGATGTTTGTAATTTCAAGCCATGTTAACTTCCAACGATTCTTGCCTATGGCAAGCCAAGTGTACATCAAATCCAGTATGACAAGCCGTCACACTTCCCTCCTTAAAGATGGCATTTATAACATCAAAATAAATTACCTCTAAAATGTTTCTGGCAATATAACACAAATGTGAGACTTAATGTCTGTATTCTATAAACAAAGCCTATACTGCACACATGTGATTCACTACCTCGGAATATAACCTATGAAAACAACATGCATCAAAACCATTCTTATACATAAACAAGATCTCTACATTTAAGATTTTCTGCTCAGTAAATCAACAATGGTCTCTTTGCATCAAGCTTACAAAGTACTGAACCCCAACTACAGCTGTCTTGCCAGGAACTCCCAACATTTATCAAAATAAAATACATGTGCACATGCAATATCGACTTTGCCCAAACATGCAATTGGTTCACATTCAGAATCCCTTAATCACATTTTCACTTCGTAACAAATTATTTAATGCTGCACATGTATCTATAATCCTGTACGGAACAAATGTAAATGCTTCCATTCCATTGCATTCACATCTGTCACTTAATGTGTATCTTATAAAACTTTCCTTTAGCTTCAACAAAAAATTTACAAACTATGCCAATTATATATTGTGTAAGACGTTGTGCACATTTATATTTAAAATTAAATGTGAACCCACAACCATTTTCTTCTAACAAATATCATTTTAAATGTTTTTAAACATTTCCACAAGATCTTCTACATCACCTCTACAAATCTAACACAAAAGAAAGATACATCAACCTGTTGTACAACGTATGAGAATGTATTCTTTCACCCGCAATGCAAGAATATACAAACTGAACATGTGAAAACATTAATTTTTCTTCTTGAAACTGCATTAATCTTCCTGATCAAAGTCATCCTGCAAAAGAAAGATGCAACTTTAATAGTTACGTCTAAAAGCTGTCCGCCCAACAATCCTGTTTAAGGGAAGACAACATTCAAATGCATAGCTAATACATCATAATACATAAGTACAAAAGAACAACCGTTAATTTTTCTCGGAAATGTTCATCAGGATATCTTAAATTTTGTCTTTCCTGATTTCATTCGCAAAGTCCTTTTCGAGCTGAGATCTCAAGTGTCATTTCTTTTTAAATGTTCACAGTCTAATATCAGCCCATTTCGTTATGCACAGCAATTAACAAGTGTTCCTTTTTACTCAAATTAAGGCGTTGATGTCTTTGTCTGTTCCAGTCCTCTTCATCCGGCTTTTAAGATCAATTCACATGAGACAAAGATCGATTAACTTCTTCCTCTTTTTAAAGTCCAGTCGCTGAAACGCTACTGACTGGCTTCTCAGTTCACCTTGACAGCATTCACAGCGATCACCTGGTCTTCTCGGTCGACGTCCACTCACTCGCAACTCCATCAAGCGCGACTTGCGACGAGGCCTCCACTGTCGTCTCCTTCCAGCATCATGTCGAACACGAGTCCGAAACTGACGAGCTCCTGCTCGCCATCTAGCTGCTCTGGCTCGTCGAACACTGCGTCGTCGCCTAGTACCTCTCGCCCTGCGTCGACTGCCTTGACGACTTGAATAAGATCTGGCCTGATGTCGACCACCTTGTTGCCTCTCCACCTGGTCAGCTTCCTCGACATCAGAAGACGTCGCCTCACAAAGCTCGACCCTCTCCTGGAGTGCAGGCTGAACATGCCTGCGATCACCTAGATCACAAGCTGCCACTGTAGAAGACTCTGCTTCATCCTTCTGGCCTCTATCACGTCTGCCAGGCACCGGCGCAGCTTTGGCAACTAGTTCAACAAAGTATCTCTCCTGGACATTAGGCAGAACATGCCTCCCATCATCAGGACTGGGAGCTGCCAACACCATCCCAACAGTTGAGCTCCTCGTATCCTTGAGTGCAGGCCGATCAAACCTGCGGTCATCTGGACCACAAGCAGACACCTCATCAGGCTGCACCAGGACATCTGCTCTCTCACCGCTTCCAGGTAGAGAAGTCTCCGGCCTGCCATGAAGCTCTACACCACCAGATTGTTGCCGTCCAGCACTTCGTCCAGCACGTCTGCCACCAGAGGATAGGTCTGCGACGCCAGAAGACATCATCCCGTCTTGTGCAGTCAACAGCTGCCCGACGTCATCGTGGATGTCGTTCAAAGCCGTCGCCATCTCTCCGACCTTCTCCCTACTACCATGGTAAAGACGACCTTCGACATCATCCCAAGGATATCCACGAACACCTGGACCGAACATCACCGTACTCGAGCAAACACTCAAATCCCCTGTATCACTGACACCTTGTGATTGTGTTTGTACATGTATGTCTGAATGTCTTTTCCTTGTGTCACTTGTATTTAATGAACTTAACAAGCTATCTCCAACACACACATCAGACTCTCTTGCTTTCTCTTCATGCTGTCTCCTCTGAAGAACTTTGATCTGTCTCTCTATATCCTCCACTCTCCTTCGCAAAGCAAAATCTTCAACAAAGCTCATCGATGACTCCGGCAAAACCTGCCTTGCCACCAGACTACTAACGATCAGTTTCCGGACCTTAGATCTAGTCATGTAGGATGTAGCCTCATTAACATAGAAGTACAATGCAATTTCCAACAGATCATCTTTCCGCATCTCCATCAGCTTCTCCACGCTTGGACAGCAAACAAAATTCCTCAACGAATCAGACATCTTGGGAATTTAAACAACACACTTGTGTCTCAAAGGAATACAAAAATCAGCATCAAAGGCCAACAACTCCTTTCACGTGTTCACAACTCTATCTCCTGTAAGCTTACCATGCAAAAACCTGCACTCACTCACATGTGAACAACATCTGGAACGCATCCAAACAAACAAATGACTTAACTAACCGACCCGGTTAACACGATGGATATTACTCGCAAGCAAATCCAACACAGCAATCGTGAAGAATACACAACGCCACCACACATTTAACCAAAGTGTGAAACCTCCTGACAAACAAGAGGACATGCATAAAACCAATGCATCAAGGGAAAACAAAACCCTTTAAAAGTTGTTCTATGAAAAGAACCCTAGTCAAAACTAGAACACGTTGGAATGCACACACAACTGCACTTCACAACCCAGTTGAAACTACAACTGCACTACTGGTACACTTCACACAATAAACTGTCCAAAGCTTATCAACACGTAATGTCCTGTGTAATTCTGCCAATTTCCGACAGCGACAACTATCCCGACAATCACATCACAGCCCTAGCACTGCATCCAATGCAACTCTTCAGTCAAAATAGCCCACATACACATCCACTACAAATGTAGAAGTAAAATGTACCAGAAAACGAATTCAAACATGAATCCACATCCCAAAACGGAATATCCAGCTGAAAACCATCAACTGACGTGTCATCTCAATTCTCAAACACCTGAGAAACACAGAGCAGAGAACCCACTCATCACACACTGCAAAATGCCTAGAAAATCCAGCACTTTATTCCCACAGTGCAACCCATGTACATGTTGATAAAGCTAAACATCTGTACACGTAAAACTTGCATGTAGACGTACCACGACTGTAAATCTCAACACACAACGAACAGTCACCATCCAGCTACTCACACATGCAAAACCTCTGGCGCGGCGAGCCAGAATCTTCGGCGCACCGAACAACCACCGACACCGAGTGACGCCTCCGCGGGGAAATTAACACGCATGACTTCGAACGAAATACATCAACAAAAACCGGCCATATTACCTCTAAACTTGCAGAAAAACTACAAATTCTCCCGGCTACAAGCCCCCAACTGTTATGAGTTGATGGTACGACACTCCATAACTAGTACACTCTCCCGAGTTCCTCACAAAAGACCAAATAAAATACACAAGAAAAGCCGTGATGTTTGTAATTTCAAGCCATGTTAACTTCCAACGATTCTTGCCTATGGCAAGCCAAGTGTACATCAAATCCAGTATGACAAGCCGTCACAATAGGCCGATTTGTACCCGTTTTTAATGAAATAGGAGAATCTTATCTGGCTGAGAAATTCTTCAAACCCCACAAATATGGGGTTATTTTTTAAATTTTGCGAACGATCATGTTTTGCACCTTTGAACATCGACTGAGAGCACAGGCTACTGACACAATTAGCAATACACATACAACCAGTATCCATTGGGATACCAGGCTGACTTACTATAGGTTTTCCCGCTCAATTTCGCGATTGTGTCAATCGAATTGATAATAGGAGCAAACGAATTCGCGCGATTTGCGATCGCCGTACCAAAGCAGCATTTGAATTCGTAAATAGTCGTTCAAAATCACGTAGGAGCAAGTGAATTTGCACAAAGTGCATACCTTTTCATCAATGGTCATTCGAATTCGCGAAAGGCCGTTGACAGTTGGCTGCACATTCGCGAATTCGAATGCCCATAAATGAACTTCTGTGTCTATTCACGAAAGCGTGTGCGTATGCATGAATTCGCATGCACTTATTCGGAATTTGGAAGACCGATACCAACGATTACGCAGCAACGAGCGAATTCGAATGACCCTAAATGAATTCGATTGAAAAAAGTGCAAAATTGAGCGGGAAAACCTATATTAAACACCCACCACTGACTAGCCATTGTTATACCATCTTGCAGCATAGTTATACCACTGTGTATACATTTGGTATGTATACACCTTTGACATTACATGTACGTAGATCGTAATATTCACGTACGCCTGCGACCTCATACAAAATTTATCTGCGAGAGCCATGACAAAAATATTCAAAACATCAACCGAGCCAGACTGTAAGCTGTATTTATAACATTGTAAATTGTTTCACCATTGGCACTTATTTTTGTTCTCTTTTCAATGCATTCATTCCAGAACTAGAGAGTCAAGTGATGCCACACCATCGTCATCATCAACTACAGAGTCATCCTCAACTCCCACCACAAAATCGCAGGATGAAACGACAACGACAGAATCATCAGTGGTATCGTCCACGGAGCCATCAGCAGAAGTAATTGCGTCCAAGAAGACGGAGAGGACGGAAGAATTGACACCAGGGCTCACGGAAGAAGAGATGTTTCAGGAGTTCAAAGGGAAAGGGAATGAACAGTTCAGAATGGTATGAAACTATTAAAAAATACCATGGTTTGGCAATTAATTCCGTAGACCTTTTCGAATCGATATTGGAATTATGCAGTCGTGTGTTTCAATAAGTGGAGTATCTTGAGGGGCATTTCTTTATAACATCACCCGTTATTTTGATATTGATTGTGTACGAATATTGCAGGAAATATGCCTATATACGACACATTTGGCAAATATCCGTTATTAAATAATGTTAATGATGTTCATTGATCGAGACTTCTTTGTATTTATGTAAGTCTGTGCAATCTTGCGCTGACCAAAGTTATACGATGTAAAAGCGGAATGAGTCAACTACGATTTCTAAGATTATAATGTTATTGTTTACTTTTGATGAGTAAATGGTATACAGGTAATGTTATTATTAATAAATTATTATGCAAAGTATACCCTTTTTACCATTTAACATATGTATGATCTGTTTAACATAACTTATTTTCATGTATTAATGTAATTTTTTATTTATTCAGGACAATTTAGTCTTGAGAACAGCCGCTAAATAATACCATTAATTTAGATATTTTTACCAGGAACATGTAAATCACAGTACATCGTTTTTCTCATGTACAGGGAGAGTACCAAAAAGCAGTTGGGTATTATACGCACTGTACTGAGCTGGATCCTTCCCAGCCAGTCATCTACATCAATAGAGCAGCGTGCTATCTCAAACTCTTCCAGGTACATTTAGTTCCTATCTAAAGATTGGGATACATTTCAGTCCTAGGCAAGAAACCAACACATAACATATTGATACATTGACAAATGTTTTCCAATATGAATTGATGGCCATGTAATGATGTATGTTCTGTTTCAAAATGATTATGATATTATCAATCCTTTTACTCATTAATTGTACATAATATAAATTGAACCCCAAATCACTTGTGAGAACTTTTGCACGTCCATACATATTATACAAATTACCTAATAAAGAAAACATAACAAATCAACATATTTGCATTTAACCAATTAGCTCTAAGTTGCGTATTATACAATACATACTCTCTCATTAACTTGTGATGCCTGTGAATTTAACATATTTAAAGAATGTACCCTTTAAATGACCTCTAAATTATTGACATTGGTTTTTTCAAATGAAGAATTAAAAAAAATCTAAATAGATCAATTGGGTCTGATTTTTCAGATAATTATTTGCAAATTCTTAACCCTATCCTTTCCACAAACTGATGCTATTTTCCACACAGCCTGAAAATGCCATCCGGGACTGCAATGAAGCCCTTAAAAAAGACCCCAAGACGGTGAAAGCGTTGTTTCGAAGGGCACAGGCCAGAAAGGTACGTAAGGCCTTGAAGTACCTGCTCAAAATTATTGATTAGGAATTTACTTGTATGACGTTTATTTAAGTTGTGGTTATGTAATTGTTGCAATCATTCTTTAGCGCGAGTACGAAATTCCCGTAACGTACAAATTATATTTGGAAAATTATATCTTTATAAATCACTACAAATACCGAATAAGCTGAAATTTAGTATAGATAATTTATGTTCGCGACATTAATATTTTGTCCTCCAGATCGAATTTAAATACGTTGGAAACATTACTTGTATAATGATTTACAAAACGTTCTTTACAAGATTTTAGTCCGCTCAGTCTTGTTCGACACTACTAAACAAGACCTGCACTTGGTGTTTTGTGCGTTCTTTCTTTTACACTCTAGATGAAAGGCCGATATGAGGAAAGTATCCGAGACCTGTCTGAGGTGCTCAAGATCGAGCCAAACAATACACCTGTCAAGGAAGAACTGAACCAGGTCAAGGACGCCCGGAAGAAGGCTCAAGAACAGGTATTGAAACCTTAAAAAAACCTTGGATTTTTCGAACCTTCAAAAGACTGAGATCTCGGTTATTTCGCGCTTATTATGAGCATACTTTCTGATGTAATCTACAGGGAGCCATTACTAAATTAGCAACATTTTCAATAATACGCAAATTAGAGCTACTTCATGCAAATATGTTAATTTGTTATGTTTTTCTTTATTAGGTAATTTTCATATTTTGTATGGGCGTGCTAAAGTTCCCCGAAATAAATCAATAAAACAAAAAAATCATAATGATATTGATTAAAATTAATAAATGGAAATTCAAAAAAATAATACAAACAAATAAATTGATAAATAAATATATATATAAATAAATACATTTTTCAAAAATACAACAAATAAAATATAGATTCAAAAATAAAAAATAAAAATGATAAAAACGGTAAAAATAGTAAGTCCGACCACGCCGCGCCACTGGATGCTGCAAAACACATACCGGTTTCTAAGGGCAGCGGTCTGAGAAGGCAACTCCCGATGTTATGATGGTGCAGATTAACAAAGTACAATACACAAGACTAATGATATACGCAGTACCATGAATTTAGTTATTTTGATCTTAATTTGATCATCAGAAATATACACAAATTCTAAAATGATCTAGTGAGATTGTCAAAATCCACAAAACTTACTAAGAACTTTAAATCTCTCATACCCTGTAGTATTCGTATTACCAAAAGAAGTGTGGATCAGGGTTTTTTTCTCGAACGTTCCCTTTCGTTAAAAATGTATTTACAATTAAGGTGCTTGGATGTTTAATTATCCACTGGAAAGTTATAACTGTGAACAAAGTCAGAGCAATGAGTTAGCACATATTTATTTGAATTTCCGCTCAGTACTCGGCCATATAACATTGATTTAACGTTGGTTTTGTTATAATATATGCATAACTTATCGGGTATATATAATCACAAAACTACACATTATTTGTTATCACCCATTCATCACTTTAAACAAAGATGGTCTAGAGGGTATTATATCAATATAAATGATGCGGCAAGATTTTCACATGATCATGATGATAATCTGCCATTTCTGCATCAATTCCTTTTTGGCAACACCACCACCTACCACAAAACCGTTTTGATCACGTGCGACATAGGTTGACACCTTCAAGACAGCTGGAGCCACAAAAGAGTCAACATTATCTACAGAAACATCATCCACATCCACGCCGTCTGGAAAACCCACGACAGAATCATCAGCGGGATCGCCCATAGAGCCATCAGCCGATACATTCACGAAGACGGAGAGGACGGAAGAAGTACTACCAGTGCTCACGAACGAAGAGATGTTCCAGGATATCAAGGAGAAAGGGAATGAGCAGTTCAAAAAGGTATTAAGCTGTTAGAAAGCACCGTGGCTTGATAATTAATTAACTCTTCATTCTACATAGACTACAGCAAGCGTATTTTAGAACCATATATTCATGTAGCGTCAATCAATGTCGCGAGCTTGACCACTTACATGATGTACTGCTTTATTTCTGGCCCTTATTTTCTTTGTGTGTATTTGTTCTAAATCTATAACATTTGCGGCAATTTTCTTCTTACATTGATGTACTGCCCGAACATGTCAATAATCAATTCAGTCTCTCCTCGAATAAAGACAACATAAACCCCTAACAAAAAGTTCCGCGATTCAACTTTGAGTGTTGATGTCTCTAATAATACTGTATTACCGTTCATTGGTATCATTGGTAAAAGCTTGTTTTCCCCCTTTACATTGATTTCGCATTTGTTATGAATATTGTATTATGGTATGTGCATTACCTCCGAATATGGGATGAAATCAAAAATTAAATGTTGCAAAATGCATTTATATTGTCAACAGTAATTTGTCATGTCATTGCCGGAAAATAAGTGGGTAAAGTGGTGTTATGAATGATTTCGAGGCAATCACGCATGAATGTCAATTGAGTTGGGCCCTTTCCTCTGGAGGATGACCCTTCAAGTGATGCCTGCAAATTCCGTGATAAAATATTCATAACAAATGTCATATCAATGTAATGGGGAGAAACAGGCTTTCTAATGATACCAAGTTTATGAATGGTAATGAAGCCATAGGAGAGATATAAACGCTCAAACCTGAATTGCATAACTGTTTTGTAAGAGGTTTATATGCTCAAAATGATAATTATTAGGGTGAAAGGATCCCTTACTTCTTCTGACAATGTTATTTATAATTTTAGGTTCAAACCCATTTGTGGATTTGTTGTATTACTATATTTATGTTCATGTGTACATGTATTGGATTCTTAGAGACTCTTATCCAATTTACAATGTTGTAATTATATATTGTTACTACTAGTAGGAGTAGTAGTAGTAGTAGTAGTAGTAGTAGTAGTAGTAGTAGTAGTAGTAGTAGTAGTATTAGTAGTAGTAGTAGTAGTAGTAGTAGTAGTAGTAGTAGTAGTAGTAGTAGTAGTAGTAGTATATTTAGTAGTAGTAGTAGTAGTAGTAGTAGTAGTAGTAGTAGTAGTAGTAGATTTAGTAGTAGTAGTAGTAATAGTAGTAGTAGTAGTAGTAGTAGTAGTAGTAGTAGTAGTAGTAGTAGTAGTAGTAGTAGTAGTAGTAGTAGTAGAAGTAGTAGAAGTAATACAAATATGTGTTAATGATGTTAACGTAGTTGATCGATACTAATTGTTTTGGTTTTAGCACGTACAATAGTGTGCTTGCTATTGTTGGTGATGTAAACGCGGAATAAGCTGTTATTTACTTGTATGGCATTCGCAATTCGCAAGTTATCGTAGTATTGTTAATATTATTATAAACAACGTATGTATAGTATACCTTTTCCAAGCTAGACTTTAAAGTAGATGTCTAACAAAATTATGCACTTATAGATAAATATGTAAACTCTATATTTATTTATTATAACAGTTCGGTCTCGTTGACAGCCGATAAATAACATCAATAACTATTATTATCTATAATTTGGATACCCCCAGGAAAATATAAATCACGTACTATACATCGATTTTCCCCTCATATACAGGGGGAGTACCAAACTGCAGTTGCGTATTATACGCGCTGTATTGAAGTGGACCCTTCGCAGACAGTCATTTACTGCAACAGAGCAGCGAGCTATCTCAAACTGTTTCAGGTACCTGCTTTGATCATGATTGAAAGGAGTTACATTCTTTACAAACAATTAACCCGTTCGTCTCTTAAAATTGGGATGAAGTTAACAGGTCCTACAAAAAAACAAATCAGGATATGTTGATCTGTTGTCAAATATTCTCCAATACAGGGTGGCCCAGAAAGGATGCAACACCTACAATCGTTAATTTCATCAACACCATCGACCAAATGTCATTGTTTTTTGTTTGATTGGGTAGAACATTCTTTTTCCAAAAAAACTGATACCATGATCATTGATTTTGGGTAAGGCGTTTGGATCCTAGGGCCATTTTCCTGAGGCAATGTCGTTTCCTAAATTTGCTACTTTTTCGTCTCCAGCGATCCTCGGAACACTGAGACATTCTCGCCCCACGGCCTGCCGTAGAATTAGCTGTACAGAAGAATGGCTCACAATAGTCTTCCTAATCAAAGGAAGAGCAGTCATGCGGATCTTCTGTACAGCTAATTCTATGGCAGGCCGTGGGGCGAGAATGTCTCAGTGTTCCGAGGATCGCTGGAGACGAAAAAGTAGCAAATTTAGGAAACGACAGTGCCTCAGGAAAATGGCCCTAGGATCCAAACGCCTTACCCAAAATCAATGCTCATGGTATCATTTAATTGGAAAAAGAATGTTCTACCCAATCAAACAAAAAACAATGATATTTGGTCGATGGTGTTGATGAAATTAACGATCGTAGGTGTTGCATCCTTTCCGGGCCACCCTGTATACTGTACCTAAAATGGTAGTCATGTATTTGTATGTTCTGTTATTTATAACTCTTGACAATAATTATGATATATATAATCAATATTTATTATTATTATATTTTTAGTTTGTATTATAAGATGTAGTTTTATTAACAACATCATTATTGTTATGATCATTTCTAGGAAGAATAAATAAAAAATGAGAAAATAAATTGAGCTTCCCCTGATATCGGAGACATCCGGATTACTAGACAGGTGTTCTACCAATCGAGCTAGAAAGCTCATGTGATTGTTGTCTGACCTTTTCAATGATCGGCGTGCTAGTCAGAAACTTTACAACCTGACACAAACCTGAAGAACCAAGACAAATCGAAACAAATCAAACCAAACTCCATGAAAATTACTACATTTTGATGGAATAGGTTGCCTTGCAAATGTTGCTATGCCTGCTTTATTTACAGCCTGGAAATGCAATTCGTGACTGCAATGAAGCCCTAAAGAGAGACCCAAAGATGGTGAAAGCGTTGTTTCGAAGGGCACAAGCCAAAAAGGTACGTACGTCATTGAGTTAGCAGTCTAAAGTACCAACACCCTGCTTATAATTATTACTTAGGCATTTAATTGTCATCTCATACGACGTGTTTTCAAGTTGGGTTCATTGAAACGTTCACTAGTGCGAGAACGACATGACCGTGAATTACAAATTGTATTCAGAATCATTTTTTATCAAAATCACAACAAAAACTGGATTACCTGAAAATCCTCCTGCTCGAATTTCATTAACTTGGACATATTGCAATGATTAGCTATTTTAAAGGAATCTTTTGTTTAATCACAAGGTTTTTAGTCCGCTCAGTGTTTGTTGACACTACTAAAAAAAGATCTGCACTAGGTGTTCTGTGTGTTCTTTTGTTTATTCTCTAGATGATAGACCGATATGAGGGCAGTATCCAAGACTTGACTGAGGTGCTAGAGATTGAGCCTACTAATAGACCGGCCAAGAAGGAACTAGACCAGGTTAAGGATGCCCGGAGGAAGGCTCACGAACAGGTCCGTAGACCTATAAGGGCTTTTCAAACCTTCAAAATACTGAGTAGTAATAGTAGTAGTAGTAGTAGTAGCAGTAGTAGTAGTAGTAGTAGTAGTAGTAGTAGTAGTAGTAGTAGTAGTAGTAGTAGTAGTAGTAGTAGTAGATTGTAGAGATGGGTGGTATGTTTCTATATATCTCTACAACTAATATATTATACCCTCATGAGTAACCTAGTATACGTCCCATCAAGCCGGTCATGTAGTGCGTTCGTCATGGTCCATGTCTCTGATAGATGAAGTAGGATGCTCTCTACACAGGCCCTGAAAATGTAACTTTTGTAGATCTTGAAACGTGAGATTGCCAAATGTGGTTCAATTTATTACATGCACTCCATGCTTGACACTTGCGTGACATGAAATCTCTCTTGGAGTCAACAACATAATATCCTAGATACTTAAAATCATTGACTTCCTTAATCTGTGAGCCTTCCCTTGGAGATGACTGGAGGATGATCAGCGCCTTCGTTCACTGTCAATACAGTCCATAAATAGTTCTCCTTCCTCTTAATCTGTGAACCTTCCCTTGAGATGATTGGAGGATGATCAGCGCCTTCGTTCAGTGTTCTGTACTCGGTTTTCTTTCGGTTGAGAAACAGACCAACCTTTGCTGAATCATTCTCTACAGAAGAAAGCAGGCCCTGAGCAGTCTGAATATATTTTGCTATTAAGGCAATGTCATCCGCATAATCACGGTCTTTCAAGTGTTTTTGTCGTGGTTGGTTCTTTTTGGTTTGATATCTAGACCTTTCTCTTTCATGTTCTCCACAGACTGGTGTAGAATAATATAATCCATGGCTATGCCAAAGACATAAGGTGCAAGCGTTTCCTCTTGCATTATCCCTGCTGTTGTGTAGGGCCGTCCAAGCTTTGTACGGAGCTTGTTGGTTGGTTGTAAATAATGGCAATTGCTTGTACTATTTGAGAAGGTATGCCGTGGTTACCGAGGATTTGAAACATCTCTTATAGACTAATGGTAAACCGGTACGTAGTACCATGATTGAAGTTAATTTGAACTAAATTTGATCATCAGAAATATACACAAATTTTAAAGGGATCTAGTGAGATTGTCAAAATCCACAAAACTTACTAAAAACTTTAGTGGTTCTCTCATACCCTGTATAATTTGTATTACCAACAGAAGCATTAAACATATTTTTTTTTTTCGATTGAGGTGTTTGGATTTTGACTTATCCACTGGAAAATTATAACTGTGCATAAAGTCAGAGCAATGAGTTAGCAAATATTTATTTGAATTTCCACTCAGTACTCATCTAGTATATCACATTAATTTAACGTTGGTTTTGTTATACATTACTTATTGGGTATATATAATCACAAAACTACACATTATATTTTATCATCCATTCATCACTTTCTTCACATCCCTTAAAACAAAGAGGGTCTAGAGGGTATTATATCAAAATAAAAAATGCGGCCTGATTTTCACATGATCATGATGATTATCTGCCATTTCTGCATCAATTCCTATTTGGCAACAACCCAGCTAGCCACCTGACGTTGGGCCGATGTCGGAATTTGGTTGCCGGATGTCGGCATATCGCCGTTGGCTCGAGGTTAAAATGTCCGCCAGCCCAACATCGTCACGACGTCATTTTTGTGATATATTGGCATAAGGTCATTTTCCGACAATGGCCCAACATCATGTCATGAGATGATGTTGGGCCATTGTCGGAAAATGACGTTATGCCAATATATCACAAAAATGACGTCGTGACGATGTTGGGCTGGCGGACATTTTAACCTCGAGCCAACGGCGATATGCCGACATCCGGCAACCAAATTCCGACATCGGCCCAACGTCAGGTGGCTAGCTGGGAACACCACCTACAACTAAACCGTCTCGATTACATGACACATAGGTTGCCACCTTCAAGACAGCTGGAGTCGCGAAAGAGTCAACATTATCTACAGAATCATCATCCACATCCACACCGACTGGAAAACCCACGACAGAATCATCAGCGGGGTCGCCCATAGAGCCATCAGCCGCAGCAGAAACATTCACGAAGACGCAGAGGACGGAACAAGTACTACCAGTGCTCACGAACGAAGAGATGTTCCAGGATATTAAGGAGAAAGGGAACGAGCAGTTCAAAAAGGTATAAAGCATTCTACATAGACTACACAAAAAATGAATTTTGAACCATGTAATCTTGCAGTGGTAATCAATGGTGTATGCTTTACAGAACACAGTATGTACTCTTTTATTGTTGACCCTTTGTTTGTTTGTATTGTATTTGTTCAATAGCTATATTTCCCATAAATTCCTCTTTACATGCAAGGCTCATCACTTGTATCATGAACTTGCTCGACACACTACAGCCCGAACATTGCAATAATCTAATCAGTCGCTTCAATAATATACACAGAGATAAAGCTAAACATAATAATTACTAAGGTGAACAGTTCTTTTTTTATGCTGCTACCTTCCATTGGAAAAAATATACCCCCTCATTAATTATTTGTTCTTCTAAAAAAGTTTATATTTTTAAGTCCAGATTCAAAAACCCCGTTGTTTAAGTGAATTATTTGTAAGTGAGTTTGTTAAATTACTTTAAATATATTGCTGGTTAGGTGTACATTTATCTGTTTATTGGGCGCTTAGAGGCTCTTATGCAATTTATGTACGATCATTATTATTATAATTTGTAGTAGTAAGATGCTTTATACCCAATCAGAACAATTCGGTCACGATAAGAGCTGCTAAATAACATCAATGTAGATACTTTATTAGGGAAATACGAATCACGTTAAATACATTGATTTTCTCTCATTTACAGGGAGAGTACCAAAATGCTGTTGCGTATTATACACGCTGTATTGAAATGGACTCTTCTCAGACAGTCATTTACTCCAACAGAGCAGCGGGCTATCTCAAACTGTTCCAGGTATATTATCTACATACATTTAAACCCTTCCTACAAAAAACAAAACGGGAAATATTGATCAGTTGTCAAATATTCTCTAATTTAATATAATATGTACAATGGTAGTCGTGTGTGTAAGTTCTGTTATTTGTAATTCTTATTGATAGTTATGATATCATTACTATCATTATTAGAAGAAGTATAGTAGTATTATCAACATCAGTATTATTATGAAGATTATTATAGGCGTTCCAACCAGCGAAATTGAGGAATAAATAACAAATTAGCAAATTAAATTGAGCTTCCCCTGATATTGGCCCGTAGTCCTCCGGATGTATCTACCATTCGAGGTAGAAAGCTCGTGTCATTGTTGTCTGATCGACCCAGCTACCCTTTTCAATGTTCGGCGTGCTAGTCAGAAACTATACAAACCTGATTCATACCCGAAGAACCAAGACAAATTAAATCAATTCAAACCAAACTCCATGAAAATGACAATATTTTCATCGAATAGGTTACTTTGCTAATGTTGTTATGCCTGCTTTATTTACAGCCTGGAAATGCCATCAGTGACTGCAATGAAGCTCTAAGGAGAGACACCAAGATGGTGAAAGCGTTGTTTCGAAGGGCACAAGCCAGAAAGGTATTCACTCATATAGTGCTCAGTGATTCACTTTCATTTTTTCAAAATCAAATTAGGACAAAGAAAGCTAGAATTATATACAGTAAATGATATCTATGGAAATGGAGAAATCCACTGACATGTAATGCTTGTAGATTGTTGACCCAGGTCTCGAGTAGTAATAAAGCAATTGAGTTATACTTTATAAACAAGTCAAATACATGTAACACTTTTGATGTTCAAATTAACGATAACTTGTACATTTGAGTTGCAATTGCTTCCTTCCAATAAATATTACCTAAATCAAATGAAAATGTTAGCGGACATAGACTTCGACGAGCAGAACAACACGATAGGACACAACACAACATCAACATGCATAGCACAGGATGTCAAATACATAAGATTAAGAATGAATGAAAAGATGGGAAAATACGTGAAGGTGAAATGAGGAGTAAGGATGGTTGGATGTGGACAGAGACATAACTGTTTTGCTTGAAGAACTATATTTGCTTGAAGATCATTAATGTTTTTCGATAGACAATTTGGAAGGGGAAAAAAATGTAATGACCGTAACTTACAAATTGTGTTAACAAAAATTATTGCCATACCATTATCACTAAATATACTGTAATTCCTGAAATGTAGTAAAAATACTTTATGCTCAAAATACGGAAAAAATTTCCTCCAGAATTTCAGTTGGTTGGAAAAATTATAATTATTTAATCTTTTAATCTTTGTAATTTTACAGATTTTTAGAACACTCAGTCTTGTTTGACACTACTTTAGAAATGGGACCTCATAGGATATACATGTGTGTTCTTGTATTTATTAGATGGAAGGAAACTTTGAGGAGAGTATCCAAGACCTGAACGAGGTGCTAGAGATCGAACCTAACAATACACAGGTCCAGAAGGAACTGGACCAAGTCAAGTATGCCTGGAAGAATGCTCAAGAGCAGGTATCCCTTGTCCTGACGCCAACAAAATCATTTATGCTGAACTTTTGTCAAATATATCACTGTTAAAACAGCGATACTGTATCATACAAATGACATTAGACCTGATATCTGCTCGCAATGATCATGATCATTATCTAACTTATAAACATACAAATGTTACATTTGAATAGTTATGTAAATTATTAGTTGAACTAAGATACTTTTCTGGAGTATTTCGTTTAAAATTCTTGTTAGACGCTTCTAGACGAAACTTTACTGGATTTGTTTGTGTGTTATTTTATTTGCTCTATAGATGAAAGGCCAATATAAGGAGAGTGTCCAGTTCCGGACGGAGGGGCTCAAGATAGACCCTACCAGTTCATCGGTCAAGGAGAAACTGGACCTTGGGAAAAGAACCGAGAGGGCCCATGACAAGAACATATCCGAAATGTGCGTATCACTGTAGTTTCCATCTCATCAGAGGGGCACGAAATGCTACGTTTTGGCCGAATTTAATAATTGTATACGGATAATCTAAGTATCACTTAATGTTTTATTCGAGATACATATTCATATGTAATATATAAAAGGAAATCTTACTCAAAATTCCCAAATAGAAACCCCCCCCCTCCCCCCCCCCCCCCCCAAAAAAAACATTTACGAATCCTGATCGCAGTCTGCGTGTGACGTAATTGCAGGCAGAAGTTCGCATTGTCTGTACCCATACTACTTCCGCCCGTAATGACGTCAATTTGCACACTTCTACACTGTGAAAATGATTTGTTTAAGTTTAACACCTACCTACGTATCTATTCACGACGATTATGAGTGGTGTATATACAACACATACTTTAGGAATTAAGGGGATAGCTGAGTATTGGCAAAGAGAATAGTACAGTTTTTGTCAAACTGAATTTTAGTAGTCAAAACCTGCACCATTACATTATAAACTACTCCAGCGTGCTCGAAAGTTGTACAAAATTATAAACGACTAAGTAAAAAGCCTGTTATCACTTAAATAGAGCCATTAAAACTCAAAAGGGTGCTCTCTATTAAAGCATTGTTTTCACCCATTTCTCATACAAAATTGTGCATGTGGTGTTTTGTTAAAATAACGATTAAATAGAGAGATCATGAACAACTATTACAAAACCTCTTTTGAAAATTTTGGAAAAAGTGTAATCATGTTATATACTTTGTTAAAACCTGGGACCGTCTCTTAACCAATTTTGAACAAATAAAGTTTATTCTGTCATTAAAATTTGACATTTTTCATTACCTCACAACAAAATTATTTCGTGCAGCGCCCTCTATATCAAAACTCAACTATCCCTTTATTGAGATATAATTCAATGTTTGTGTCATTAAAGCGTTAAGCCAGGGTGATTATTGTTACACCAAATTTTAGGGTAAATGAAAGAAATTCCATTCGTGGTGATATGATAAAAAATATGTTATACGTTTAGTTCGATGGGAAAAGGAAAGGTCTACTTTAATTTAAAATGGCAAGTAATCGAAATGTTATTGAATGCTTCCGTATTTGTTAGCGTATAGTGGATCAATTTCAAAGTCTCGTGGGTTTCAATTAAAAAATATATATGCAGGGAACGGATGGTACCGTGTTCGTATAGAATACAATAAAGTTGCTTGGAGTGATGGTCAGCTTCTGACATTGTGGATAGCGACGCTGATTTCGTATTACGAATAGCGACCGTGATTTCGTATTATGAATAGCGACCTTTATGAGTAATGACCTCAATGTGAATTATGAATTGCGACCCTTCAGTTTACAAACCAAAGCGTTGAATTTCACTTTCATATTCCTTTCAGGTATTCATCTGGATCAGACATTCAATATAACAGAGGTAATGTTCAATTCACCTGAGTGTGTTAGAACAAATTATCAAAGTAAAACCCTCACATCTCCCGGGGGGAGGGGGGGGGGGGGGGGGGGTGTACTCGTGTATATTTGCAATACAGGTGCCGTTACTCAGGGTCCCATTGCATTAAAAACAAAAAATTAAAAGGCCGATCGCCGCTCTTTAGGGTACCATTTTCATGATTCAAAGCGATCTCCGCTCTTAAAAATTTCATTTTCAACAAAATAAAACAGAATGCTCTTCAGACCTCGACCGCGAACAATTTTGGCGATGGACACCACCCCTGTTTTGAAATTGGCTGAGGCACACCCCGTCAAAAGATCATTCGAGTACCCCCCCCCCCCCCCCCCCTCCCGGTATATGGTTGTTTTGACATCAGTTAAAATGCTTATCTAGCTATCAATACTTATATTCCCCTATACGTTGTCAGTTGAATTCAACTATCCCATTCACAATTCTGATTTCGATTAAAAACTGCTTACTTTTCTAGGCTTTCGAGCATATACAGTATTTGGCTAAGAGTGTCTGTCATTATAGTGTATGGAACATATATACATATCAAAGCGGGTGGTTGTATGGTGTGAGCCAATTAATGGATTTTACAATAGGTTTTTATCATTTTCATCCGATTGTAACGAAAGTTAATAATTCTTGTCAAACATTGTCATATTGATTTGTGTATGTATAACCATTTACATTGAGAATTGCAGTCATAAATGAAACAATGGTAATTCTTTCCATCAAACGAAACATACTCTGATCGGTGACAAACCAAATAACCAAGCCTATATTATGTGTATAGACACATTAGGTTCTCGTGGATGAAGCGTCATGTGATCTAAATAGCTGTTATTTTTACAATTGCATGTACATTTGCAGATAAGAAAAAGTAATATAAATATCACATTTTTGAAGATGTGTTGTCGTAATCATTGCGGCATGGAAAGATTTAAAACAATTTTGTTTTGCATTAACTGACGTGATATTCTATGCGAGACAGATGTACCAAAAATAGTTGAGCAATTGAATATTTCTATATGACATACCTTAGGCATGATAGAGTAGATACAACACGACTTCTCATAGCGGCACACTGAAATGTTCGTGTTGTAGCCTATTTTGTGCCAGATCCAGTTTTGTTTGTCGTTTAGTGGATACAGGTATACGGTCAGATGATATGACATTATATAATCGGACTTAGTAAAATACGCGTCATTGATTGGCTAAACACAGTCACGTGATTGTCATGATATTCAATGTGTCAATGTATCAACGTTTTATTTCTCATGTCACCCTGTCTAAGGGTATAGAAGAAAATCACATTTAGCACAATATAACAAATAGATACAAATCGATATACACATATTCAAAACATATATCACAACATTGATACAAAAATATACAACTAGAAGAAAGCTAAAATGTAACGTGACATGGCAGATGCACTATTCACCGCATGGTGCGCGCTGCAAAAGAGATTGTATTATGACCTCACAATGAGAACCAAAGATACACTTAATATTGTTTTTGAATGATTTCAGTTTCAATGCATGAATATGTATAATATAGCCCCTTGGTTTAGCCAGATAATATAACAGTTGTTAAATTTATTGTCGGGAAAATCATGAAATGTTTCCTCGGGATGCTATTTCGTGAAGAAAATAAGTCCTTCGACTACGTCTCGGGACTTATAATCTTCCCTCAATAGCAGTTAAAATCCCTCGGATTGGAACTTTACGTGATATTCCCTCCACCACCAGTTAACAACTGTATAATGTCACCTAGAAGAGTAGATACATGTATTTATACATGTATGTTACCTAGAAAAGTTCTTGTTTGAAGTTCTGAAAGAGATTTATTTTCCCCAGGTTCTACGACCATGCTATCCCTTCACACTGCACGCGGCACTTTTGACCATCTTGGCGGCGAATTGCGCGTTGCTCACTATGACGTCACTGTCTCCATTCCTCCCGGAGCACTGGAAGAAGGCTCCACACACGAGATTTCCCTCGAGGTCCTAACGAGGCCTCCTGATGACCTGATCCTGAAAGATGATGAGATGATGGTCAACTTTGGCATCCGTTGTACGCCATCTGGCATGAAGTTTAAGAAGCCTATCACAGTTTCAATGCCCCACTGCGCTATCTTCACTGACCCGAAGAGTGTGGATAGTGTGAAGAGTGTGGTGTTTTCAAGAACTGATGATGAATCTGGTACGCGTTATTTCTCTCTTCCAAAATTAAGTTTTAATATGGACTGAAGAGATGGGCCCTCTTTTTATATTACGTTCTAATGATATTTACCAGTAACATGATATGATGAAACAGTCTATAAAGAAAATGGTTTGTATCAAGGTGAAACTATCAATCGAGCCGACAAAAAACCTCGCCCATATTGTAAGTTGACGTAGTGTGGCAAGATTGGTAGAGCGCGCGCTTTCCGATCTCGAGATCCCGAGTTCGAACCCTGCCCACTCCGTTTGCCCTTCAGCAAGGCATTTAATCCACATTGCTGCTCTCTACCCAGGAGTATAAAATGGGTACATGGTCGGGTGTTAAGTAGCCTGGGCGCTCTCATATGGCTGACATTGGCTAGTATGCTTCCCGGGGAGTTGAGATGGTGCGCAAGATAATTGTGCGGGTTTGATCTGTACCTGATGACCAAGGGTAATAATAAAGCGCATAGGGACATGCAATTGTGCTTATGTTTTATGCGCTATATAAAAGTGTTTCATTATTATTATTATTTTTTTTTTTCTGTATCATTTGTGTAATTTTTATTATGGGATTATAGTGAAAATAAATGCATGAAATAATATCATACAACTATAATGATAAGGATCATGAGGTGCGTGATCTGGATTCAGGCATATGCACGACGATGTATGATGATATAATGTAGGTAACGTGGTCTTTCTGATTGTAAGGGAGGGAGTAATGGCACCCCACTTGTGGGGGGTGCGGTTTGTTATTCCGAAGGTTCGTTATTCCGAACACGCAAATTTCCTATATCTGAGTGTTCGTTAATCCGAAAATGAAATAGGGTTCGTTAATCCGAACATTTGTTGCATTATTCCGAAGGTTCGTTATTCCGAAGGTTCGCTATTCCTAAAATGAAATCGGGTTCGTTATTCCGAAGGTTCGTTATTCCGAAGGTTCGTTATTCCGAAGGTTCGTTATTCCGAAGGTTCGTTATTCCGAAGGTTCGTTATTCCGAAGGTTCGCTATTCCTAAAATGAAATCGGGTTCGTTAATCCGAAAATGAATTTGGGTTTGTTATAATGCTATAATTTCATATAAAGAGATAAAATAAACTTAAATGTTTGATTGGTCTGGCCAAGGGAGGGAAAGGGGGAGGGGTATGCTTAATGCAGGCTGTAAATTAAATAAACAAAACACAAATTATAGTATTATAACAAACCCGATTTAATTTTCGGATTAACGAACCCTATTTTATTTTCGGACTAATGAACCTTCGGAATAACGAACCTTCGGAATAACGAACCTTCGGAATAACGAACCCGATTTTATTTTCGGATCAACGAACCTTCGGAATAACGAACCTTCGGAATAACGAACCTTCGGAATAACGAACCTTCGGAATAACGAACCTTCGGAATAACTGAACCTTCGGAATAACGAACCTTCGGAATAACGGACTGTAACCCTTGTGGGGAACACGATCTAGCACTGACAGTGACTATTTTGGAAGATGATTATCATAACTATGTTGGTAGTTTGCTAAAGACACACGCCTAATCTCGATCTCCTACTTTTCTTCGAATTTACAAATACAATGAAAACATATTTTTTGAGTATGTATCTTCTGTCTGTTTAGCTTCCCTATCGTGCCCATGGGTCGAGGATGACACAGTAGAATGTCATTTCAGCAAGGACAGGGTAGAACTGCGTCTGACTCACTTCTCCTGGTTCTGGGATTGGATACAGTCAAGGTCGGTCGAGGCTAAGCGGGTTTGCTTTGTCCCCTTCCTTCCAGTCCATATGCCACGCAATCGTACACCGGTCCTTCACATTCGCCTGTACGATAAACTGGAAGGGAATTTTCAGGTGGTTGAATTTGTTTTCTCTCTGTTTATAATAATAATTTTGTTCTATTTTGTTTTGTTTTAATGAAACGTTTCTAAAGAATAGTTTATTACACATCGGCTACCTTGTTGATCATGTGGTTCTCTATAGTTCGTCTGCCAATCATACTAACATACACAATCATTAAAATGTCATTTAATTATCACTTTACAACAACCTTCCATGAAATATTAATCACATGATATGCATAACTGAATTATTTGGGATAAAACATTATTTTAAAGAAATGTATTAACAAATAAGATGATCGATTGGCCGTTAAAAGTATGACAAAACAACTTGGTAAGCTACGAGGAAACCCTATTCCCACTACTCACAAAGCCGTACTATAGGGTTTTCGGTAAGAGTCTCAATTATTTTATTGAATGCAATACAGGAAGAGAAAGATATCTTGACGATGAAGCAAGTCTCTACAACAGAGATCTTGGACGTCAGCGCAACAGTGACAGATGATCTGACTATCACATGTACCTTGCACAGTAAGCCGATTGCACAGCAGTTGACAAAGGTATTATGCGAAATAATTGATCACACGAGCAATGCTGTCAAGTAAAACAAAGAAAAATACGTAAAAAGGATACAACCCGGGGCGCGGGGGGAGGGGTTTCCCTATACACCTGGCACTATAGGTATATGCCGCCCTCAAGACCAAATTTCTCAGCTCAATATTTTCGTTCTGGAGACCCCCAAAGTCCTAAATATCGGCCGTTCCCCGTTCCGGAGACCTGCTATAGACCCGCTATTGTAGTGATCCACTCCATAGACCCCCCTTGCACATGTGACGATCCGTTCCGGAGCCCCTACAGTGGAATCATTGGGCGGCACATACCTACCCAGAACTTGGTGAAGTGCCCCCCCCCCCCCCCCACACCCCCCCCCCCCCCCCCGGATATACAAGAGGTGATATTTTTGCTGATAATTGTCATTTCAACAAATCTGGAGTGAGAGTCCTTTTCTAACCATTATTATTTCCCTCAAACGTTAATAATTTTATCAAATAAAGCTGAAGTATTACAATTGGATAATTTGTTGTTTACATATTGCATTTTGTAATGTTATTTTTAACTTTCTTACTTTCATAGGTCGTACCATATACGGACCTGTGTAGGCTAGTTTGGAGGAGTGAAATGTTCATTCTCGACTTGACCCAGTGCGAGGCCGATATTATTCTGTCGTTGCTGCTGAAGCAAGATCAGATAAGAGAAATAGCTTTCTGTACCGGATACACAACAGGTATGTGCATCTTTTAAATGAAGTGCAATTTTCTTACGCTTTGTTGGCAAGTGCAAAAAGTGATGAGTGATTAATTAAATGTGTATTTGCGCGATCTGTTATGTCCAGTAATGTGTTGAATTTTCGCGCCTGTTGGATGTTTTTGGCCGAGAAATGAGCAAAAGTGCAAAGTGATATTCACTAACTCGTTGCGATTACTTTGTATACGGCTTACATTATCCCGTAGAAAGTTTACTATACTTCAATCGTAAAGATCTTTTGAACGAAATTTAAAAACAAAACGAAACCTGTCCCGTGCTTTTATTGCTTAAATTGCTAGTAAATCTTTCTCAACTTGCTTCATCTTGTTATCACCTCGACACTAATATCATACACTTTCATAGTTTCATCACGGTTACATCCTTAATGCCATGTTTTCTATGATACTGATGACTGTATCGTGTTTAATCATAATTTCTTTTACTGTGGTAATATTTTGTAGGGTTACTTTATTTTAGTTTTAACTATAGTTAAAACTAAAATAAAGCTTGACTTTACCATATTTAACCATTTGTAATAATCCTTTAAAAAAAATCCATCCTACAAAAAATGACCATAGTAATGGAAAGTATACTGACGTTATGAGTATATATGCAATTAATATAAACTGTAGAATCGACCTCATCGCCCACCACGAATTCGTCTGCATCAGCAGGATTGTTCATGGAGCCACCAAGTGCAACTGACGCGTCCAAGATGACAGAGAGGGTGGATGAATTGACACCAGGGCTCACGGTAGAAGAGATGTTCCAGGAGTTCAAAGGGAAAGGGAATGAACAGTTCAAGAAGGTATGAAACTATAAGAAAGCACCAGGGTTTGGGCTTCATTTTAAAATGGTATACTTTTCATTGACCTTTTTTAATTACTTTTTGTAATTGTTGTTATCAATTAATTAATGATACGTGCCCCCGTGGGACCGTGCCTTTCCGTCGCTATGCCCCACTTGTGACATT
Source organism: Echinarachnius parma (assembly GCA_037951105.1). Classification (NCBI taxonomy): domain Eukaryota; kingdom Metazoa; phylum Echinodermata; class Echinoidea; order Clypeasteroida; family Echinarachniidae; genus Echinarachnius; species Echinarachnius parma. The sequence continues at coordinate 71,788 of JBAMJV010006222.1, forward strand.
CATGTATTTACGTTTTCAACACTTGTTAGTATTATTACTTTTTAGTGAGTACAAGTACATTCTTAATGGGACTTAGTAACATTGTCCAAATATTCAAAATCAAATTTGAATTCTAGCGGTTCCCTCATACCTTGTTGTATTCGTATTAACAATAAAAATCATGGGACAGGTTCCGGTTTTTCCAATTTCCCTTTCGTTAAAAAGATATGTACGATCGAAGTATTCACATAAGAAAAACTCATGTGGAGTTTTGAAACCGTGTACAAAGTGAGTGCAGTGAGTTAGTGAATATCACTTTGCATTTTCGCTCATTACTTGGCCATGCAATGTCCATTTGACTTGAAATTTTCACACAATACCCAGTGGACATATGAGATAACAAAAATATACAGTGAATCAACCATTCATCAATTGTTGCACATGTCAACAAAGTTACTAGATCCCTTTAATTCTGCAGCAAACATTATATCATTAAAAACTGATAATTGGAACATTTTGTCAAATGATATTACAATAAAACATTTTCCTCCTATATTCACAGACAGAGTACCAAAATGCAGTCGCATGTTATACGCGTTGTATTGAATTGGATCCTTCTCAGACGGTCATTTACTCCAATAGAGCAGCGTGCTATCTCAAACTGTTTCAGGTACCTACTTTGTATTCTTACACATTATAGCCTCTTCGTTGCTATATGTATTGGGCAATAGTAAATGTGCCATTTTTAACTTTTCAATAAAAACATCATGACATTGGTATTAAATTGCAAAGATTATAATATTATAAAAAGAAGAAATCGGACCAATTTGTGCTAACCTTTTATAACATACAATTTCTTCACCAATTCCGTTCCAGAACGTGATATCATGTATATAAATTAGAAATTAAAATGGAATTTGATAGCTCATTGTGAATAACAGTATTTGGGATAGTGTAGGTTATCTTCCGCTAATAGTGTTAAGTCTCGTTTTTCCGCACAGCCTGAAAATGTCATCCGGAACTGCGATGAAGCCTTGAGGAGAGACCCAAAGATGGTGAAAGCGTTGTATCGAAGAGCACAAGCTAGAAAAGTAGGTACCCAGATCCCAGGCCCGTAGCCAGGGGGGATGCATTGGGTGCGTAGCACCCCCCCCCCCCCCCTCCCAAATTCAGAAAGGTCCACTTTTTGACGGTCTCGACTCCACTTATAACACTCTTAACAATTGGTCTTTGCTGCGAAAAAAAATTGACGATTGATTTATACCCCCCCCCCCCCCCCCCCCCCCCCCCCCCCCCAATGAAATGACTTTCAACCAACTGCCTCGGTTTTGAACATTTGACGGAAGTGGTCTCGGCCGGGAAAAAATTGGTATCGGTCCCGTTTTTGTAATTTAAGCATCCCCTGAGAAAAATCCTGGCTATATGCCTGGATCCTGACCCAGATAGTGCTTAGTGAGTCAGTTTAACCATGTACTTATAATGGTCCATTACTCCATTTATGTTGCATCAGCAACAATTTTTCTGTTTTCTGTTTTCTGTTTTCTGTATTGGCCCTAAAATTCATCGTCAAAGATTTCTCTACAAATTTTCTATGATTTAGTATAATATCTGCTTGAAATCTTCATAATGTCTGCTTTCCGATTTCAATTAGTAGAACAAGTCCGTTTAATTTGACACTGCTAAAGTAAACCTCACTGTTTGTGTGTTCTTTTCTTTGCTCTCTAGATGAAAGGCCAATATGAGGACTGTATTCAAGACATCACGGAGGTGCTTAAGATCGAGCCAAACAATTCACCGGTCCAGAAGGAACTGAACCAGGTCAAGGATGCCCGCAGGAAAGCTCAAGAACAGGTCCTACACACAATCACACCTTTATCTTGCCTCTTGACATTGCTCTTATTGATGTTTCTTAATGGGGACGATATCATCAGCTTCATGTCATGATGCGTTGATTTCGTTTTGATATCGCCCCAATTATTATTCCTTCTGGCCCAACTCTAACAAAAAACTTTGCCTGATGCTTTGTGCCATCTATTTCCTCTTTCTCCTGTGTATGACTCCAATTTATTTCCTCGTCATCGCATAGCTGATTCCATTTGATCTTACAGATGCGTCCTGTAGGCTGTAGCACTGTATCTCGATGCTTCCAGTCAGTTGATGTCATTTTTCTTGGTCGAGCATGGTCCATATGCTTCAAATGCGTAGCGATTGACACTGTATACAAGATTTTCACTAGTCTCTTCCTTAACTCAAGACCTAAAATAGTTATTTTCTATTTGAATTAAGCTCTGATCTCCTAACACCTTATATTTTCACGCTACTCATGCATACAAAATCCGCAGCCTACTTTTATTTATTATTGTCCATTCATTTTTAAGCTTGGGTGCATGGTCGGGTTTCAATTTCCATCACTTTAGTTTAATCTTCATTCCAAATCGTTTGCTGGTGTTATTTCAATTCATTTCAATTTCATGTGGTCTTTCTTCTTTACTGTATTTAGTAATCATTGCCTGGTCTTATGCGTAATTGCACAACTCGATTGCAGTAACCACCTACCGTAACGCAGTCTCCTGTCTACAGTTCTGCTGGTTCCCGTTCTTCTTTGACAATTTATTCAACGTATATTTCAAATAATAAAGTTGAGAATATTAATTAAATCCTTGTTTAAATCACATCCATGTATACCTCGTGCTGGTCTCCGCAGTAAACATAAACGGATCAATTGGAGATTGAGAAATGTTAATATATAGGTATATGCTGGATGGTGAACGGCCGTAAATAAAGTTAACATTCGCTGGACATAGTGCTGGGCATTTAGAATATATAACGATATTTCAAAAATTCTTGCCTCATAATTGTCATATTTTTAGGAATATTTTGTCGATTAATTGATACAATCCTTAGGTATAATGTTATGTGACGGACTGTATTCCATTTTTTTCTTCCCGACAGGACTGCTTGTCTCAAACAGTGAGAGTAGTAAGGTACGTTACCGGTAATTTAAAACTAACATTTTTACTAAGAGTTCTTTTCCGTAAGCCTGCAACGGTGTAAATAATCAACGAAAATACTAATACTGTCACAGGACTAAAGTCAGGCGCCTTTTTTTCCATTTTCATGCCTGTCGTTGATCGATCATGGCTCAGGAATTTACTATATTCTTGCGTGTGTGTATATGTGCATGTGTGTGTGGGTGGGTGTGTGTGTTTTCCCAAACAAGGGACATTTTAAATATTATTATCTATCGATACTACTTATTGTGATAATTATGAAATGTGCTGAAATTTGGTTTGGAAAATTGTTATGTTATTAAGATACATCTAGAAAAAAATTATTATTTTAAAGACAGTTATTTCACAAAAATGTGTGATTGTTAATGTTTGTTAGTATTTTAACAAGTTTGAATAACCTGCTCATTGCAGGTCTCCAAAAGCAAAGTTTGTGACTGACGAAGACCTTGGTGAGCTAGCGGATATCTTCCCTCACGACAAGTTCCACAAGTTAGCCCTTTATCTTGACTGTCCTGGTCACAACTGGTCCACATCAATACTAGCTAGTTCTAACAATGATTTCGTTATGGCCACACGAACAGTCCTCGCAGAGTGGAAGACGCGTACTGGTGCTCGTCGACGTGAGCTGTATGATGCCCTTGAGAAGGCTGGTGCAGGTGGGCTCAGGCTGACTCTAGAGCAGAGACGGGGGCAGCGTGACTCCGAGCAATAAGTGCAATAATTATGTGTAATAGATAAGATTCTTAATTTCCCCCATTTATGTTCAAAGTAAATCGATGATATGTCATTTTGTATGAGATGAGTGCATTTTCTATTTGTTCCGTTTAGACAATAATTTTGAGATATCTGCTTTCCATTCAGTTGTAATTCCCCCAAAGAACTCGTGCTTCCGTTGCCATATCTTCTATCCATTCATTACTATTCCCCAGCTACAGCCCCCGCCTACATGTAATAGTCCATTCTGTTTTGTTTTTGTTTACCCTGTATGGTATAGCCTGGTCCTTTTTGACGTTTTTGACGTTTTTGACGATACCTATTCCATGTATATAGCTTAATGGTTTGTGTGTAACTTGCAATTTGCATTTGAAAAAGAATGCGAGAATAGGAAGCTCAGTAATCAGTAATTTCTTCTTCGTTTCGTGTCCCGTCCAGTACTGCACGCAAACTCGTCTTGCCTTGGGTGCATGGTTCTGGCAGATGCAGACTAGCACGTGTTCCATTGTCTGTTCCTGTCCGCAATCACAATGCAGTATGCTCGTCTCCCAAACCCCACTTCTGCATTAGGACTCTGCTTCGTCCGTACACTTTTCTTAGTCGGTTGAGACCTAGCCATAAAGGCCAATAGTTTCACATGAGCCAGATGCAGGGGATTCCTAGGTGCTGAGGGAGAGTTTATGTGGAGTGTTCTGGATGTGGTTAGACTACAATGTCACCATTTGCTTGTGGGGGCTGACTAGGGCTCTACAGAGTTCAAGAAGCTGTGCCTGGATTTCAGTTGCATACTAGCTGGCTGATGTTGGCTGATGAAGAGTAGGTGGACTCTGGAGTGGGTCATTATTAACTTGTTTGTGCTTCTTTTTCTTTGACAAGACTAGTCTTCTGATATGTATGTGGCGATACCAGAAAGCAGGTAGATGTTGCCTAGTTGGCCTAAGGTAACCAGTGATTGTTCTGCATGATGTATTCAGAGCTGGGTCAATCTTGGACGCATGTGCCGACCTACTCCACACCGGTGATGCATTTTCCGCAGCCGAGATTCAAGGCGTCAGGGCTGTTGTTCAGATTGTTCTGGCAGCTGTCTCCACGGTGGTGTAGGCTATAGCTTGTTGAGGACGTTATGGCGAGCTCCGACGTCTGCCTTTATGTCGGCGATGTGTTTTTGTATATAGGAGAGGAAGCGATCTATTGTGACGCCTTGGAACACTGGGTCATGCTTGTGCTTCAACCTTTTCCCATACCAGCTGATCCTTAGTTGACGGTCGGCATCCCTGTTCTTGAGGTGGAAGGCACTGATATGAGTTTCGTCCGGACTAGCTCTCATATAGTTGATCGCATAGTATGGGATCGCTGAGGGACTCCTCCACCTCCTCGATTCTGGGTGGCGATGCAAAAATCATCGGCGGAATGGAAGCTCATGGTGTTAGAATGGATCGGTTGGTCGTTTGTGTACACGTTGAAGAGCAGTGGTGCAATCGCACTTCCTTTTGGTGGCCAATTTCTGTCTGCGCCATCTGCTATACACGGTTGCCATTGAGGACCACAATGAATCTCCGGTTGGATCGCATAGTCTGTATGAGCTTCCTGTTGAGAATCATGTGGTCCACGGCGTCGTAGACAGCTGAAAGGTCAACGGAAAAAGATCCGGTGATCAGCTTACCATCATACAGCCGTCCTCAATGAACTGAGTGAGGTTAAGGATTTAACCAGTGCATGACTTTCCTGGCCTAAACACTGCTTGTTCCTTGATAAGATGTCCATCCACAAATGGGGCAATGCGTTTAAGGATAAGCCGCTCAAATAAATTATAATACATGTTTAAGTCTAGCATCTGAAGGTAATCTCCCTACTGTGCCATACATAATGGCACAGTATAGGAGATTATACGTCTCAGATGCTAGACTGTTTTCTTTATAATACTAACTTGTATTTTTATTTCTATTTCGCTTTGTTAACTGCATTTCTCCCTTGCTTATAATCAACCTCGTTCTCCTTACTCGCTCCTCTTCTTCAGTATCTACCTCAATTTGGTTTGTATTCCAGTATATACTCAAGTGCAATTATAACATGCAATTTTGATTTTTTAGGACATTAATTCATGAGTTATATTTTATGTATGTGATGTTGTACAGTATGGTGCGCCTCGGAATATAATTTATAGATTGATGGCGCAATATAAATGCTGGTATATTATTATTATTATTATTGTTATATGGATGTACTGTACAATCTTTATAAATATTACGTGTATATATACTGTATATTAATATAGTATTTAATATTAGTCGGAACAAATGAATATGAGGTCCGTGACTGTGACAGTAGATTTATACTTCTAATCGTGTGATGAAGACAAAAACAACGCATGAACATGATGCATGCACTTTGTCAAGGTCATACGCATTTTTATTTAACAGCTTATTATTTGTAGCTTATATTTCTTATTTACGGCGTGTTGTAACTCAGTGTCAACATGAACAAACCTGTTATATTACAATCACAGTAGGATTGCAAGCACGTATACAACTGCATAATTGTGATGCAGATGTGAAATTATGTTGTGTAAACTTTGCGACTTGAACTCTGGAAAACATTCTTTGTGATTAGAATAGTCCATGTATCGTAGACCATATACATTATATATATATATACATGTACACTAATGGTCGTTGTTGTTGTTTGATGGTGGCAGTGGTGGTGGTGGTGTTGCCTTTGCAGAACTACAAGCATCCATTACTACATAGCGATACAATAAACTGTGCTGAAAATGTCCCCCCGATATAGCGAGCAGGATCTGAACGGGATCTGCACAATGTATTAATCATGTAAATGCGTCCATTAGGTTACTCATCACGTATCAAAATGGGCAATACATTGGAGTATTTTCTTCCGAACATTTCTTGGAGCGAAGCCCATGTATAATTGAATTATCATAGTAGGCGATCTATATTGCTATGTTCATTATGAATATCATTATCTATATTGTTATCGTTTGATCGCATCGAATTAGACATTAAATGTCGTTTTAGTTTTAGTTTAGTGACAAGTTTTTAGACATGTATGTATATTATAGTGTTTTTCAAACGTGTTCTATGTAAGGAACCCCGCTGCTTTCCTAAGCCATACAGGCATTTGTTGTGGTTCCCTCGACACGCTTACATTGTGCCTTAATAAACAGAATTAAAATTGAACTGAATATGTTGTAGATATACAAAGATGTATGTTACATTATACGTCATCGTACTGATATGGTAAAGTTATTTTTTTTTTCTTTTTAACCATTTGTGTATAATATATCATTGCAATTTAATTTCTATTCATATTTGAAGATTAATTGATTTGGTACTTTTTGAATGAATGACTGGCATGTGGTTTTGATGTGTCTGTGCTTTAAAAAAGATCTTGAAGTAATTACCCATTATTGATTCTCACCCATGCATATAAAACAATGAAATTATGATAGAAAATTGCCACAAAATTATTACACAATCATAAAATATTATTAAATTTAGGGCAAAGAGCAATTTGTTTGAATGGGCGTACTTATTCAGTCTGCTGGTTTTGTTCCTCTTCTTTCAATTTGGCGCAAGCCATTTTTGACACTGTGTACAAAAACTGTCAGTGTTCGCCCAAGCGTGAACGAACATTTGTTTTGTTAGTGGCACTTGATAGATGAGACCATAGGGCATCCATCGACATGAACAAATCTTATAAATATATAAAAATGTAATGTTGACAATTTTTTCAAAAGTGTAACGCTTTTTTTGATACGCCCGGTATACTCAAGTGCAATTATAACATGCAATTTTGATTTGTTAGGACATTAATTCATGAGTTATATTTTATGTATGTGATGTATATACTGTACAGTACGGCTGCGCCTCGGAATAGAATGTATGGATTGATGGCGCAATATAAATGCTGGTATATTATTATTATTATTATTTTATGGATGTACTGTACTATCTTTATAATTAATTCATGTGATCTGTATGTATTTTTTATGCACTGCTACTAGAAAGCAAATATTACGTGTCATATATACTGTATACTAATATAGTATTCTATATTAGTCGGACAAATGAATATGAGGTCCGTGACTGTGACAGTAGATTTATACTTCTAATCGTGTGAGGAAGACAAAAACAACGCATGAACATGATGCATGCACTTTGTCAAGGTCATACGCATTTTATTTAACAGTTAAAGATTATTCGTAGCTTATATTTCTTATTTACGGCGTGTTGTAACTCAGTGTCAACATGAACAAAACTGTTATATTACAATCACAGTAGGATTGCAAGCACGTATATAACTGCATAATTGTGATGCAGATGTGAAATTTTGTTGTGTAAACTTTGCGACTTGAACTCTGGAAAACATTCTTTGTGATTAGAATAGTCCATGTATCGTAGACCATATACATTATATATATATATATGTACACTAATGGTCGTTATTGTTGTTTGATGGTGGCAGTGGTGGTGGTGGTGTTGCCTTTGCAGAACTACAAGCATCGATTACTACATAACGATATGATAAACTGTGCTGAAAATGTCCCCCCGATATAGCGAGCAGGATCTGAACGGGATCTGCACAATGTATTAATGCGTCCATTAGGTTACTCATCACGTATCAAAATGGGCAATACATTGGAGTATTTTCTTCCGAACATTTCTTGGAGCGAAGCGCATGTATAATTGAATTATCATAGTAGGCGATCTATATTGCTATGTTCATTATGAATATCATTATCTATATTGTTATCGTTTGATCGCATCGAATTAGACATTAAATGTTGTTTTAGTTTTAGTTTGGTGACAAGTTTTTGGACATGTAGGATATGTATATTAAGTGTTTTTCAAACGTTTTCTATGTAATGGCTCAGTCACATTTGACACGGCGGCCGTACGGTCTAAAATTTCTACGGCCAATTACAAAAATAGGGCCGCCGTAGAATTTCTACGGTCACATGCATTAGCAGTCACATTTGCCACGGCCGCCGTACGGCGTATCTTTAATTTGTGGAGACAGAAAATATGCGGCTGCCGTACGGCCTTTAAAGTGATGACGCACGGTCGCCTTAGGGCGTCCCTGCGGTTGCCGTAGGTTATTTGAACAAATATCAAGGCAGACGCAAGGCGCCCGCAAGGCGACCGCAAGGCGGCCGCAGGGGGGCCATACGGCAACCGTGCGGCCAGACTGACGCTACAGCTACACCCATAGAGTATAGGAGTGGTAGCCATGGCTACGGACATGTATAATTGCTTCGGCGACCGTAGAAATGAAAAAGAGTTTTTTAGTTATATTTCTACGGCGACCCCTACGGCCTGTAAAATATACGGTTACGCCGTACGGGGACCCTGCGGCCACCGCAGATTTTCTGCGGCCGCCGCACGTTTCTCTCGATTTCGGGGGCGTACGGCCTCCGTACGCTCGCCGTAGAGCAAAAGTGACTGTAGCATAAGGAACCCCGCTGCTTTCCTACGCCATATATGCATTTGTTGTAGTTCCCTCGACACGCTTACATTGTGCCTTAATAAACAGAATTAAAATTTAACTGAATATGTTATAGATATACAAAGATGTATGTTACATTATACGTCATCGTACTGATATGGTAAAGTATTTTGTTTTCTTTTTAAACATTTGTGTATAATATATTATTGCTATTTAATTTTTATTCATACATGTAAATGCATAAATATGTAAATGAAAAAAATGAAAAAACACGTTCATCAATGATTGTCAACACATTTTCAATATTACGTTTTTGTTAACTTTAATTTCAAAATACTTGAATGGTTATTGATGTTGGACTAAAACATGGATTTTATTGGTAAAACACCATACACTATTAACTATATATGTGTACGTTTTCTCAAACATTCCAGTTTACTATACAATTTTATTATTTAGACATGCAAGAATATTATGCCGTTTGCACAACATGTATGATGTGCACAAAGAAATCGTTTATTTATTTGTTATGTTTGTTACTTTGTATCTGATGATCATTATGTTAGAATCACTATCTCAAGACTTGATTCACGTGTAAATAATGGTTCCGATGGCAATACAGTCTTAACTAGCTTCAATTACAACCACGTGTTAGTAGATTTCATCAGAATTCACATCTTGTTATATACGTAAATGTATGTCATGGAAATGTATGATAGTTCATGGATTCGATATAACATTATCGAATAAGCTTTCAAATTTGTATACATAATATTTAGCAAAGAAAATTGGGCTTCGCCTTAATCCGAACTCGGGACTTCCTGATTGCTAAGACGGGTGCGCTTACCATTGAACCGTAAGGCCATATTGATAGGCGTACTTCCTAGGTAGATATAAAGATGATACTAGATACTTTGTAATTTATTGATTTCATAATTTGAAGTCTTACAACTGAACTGCATATGGATTACACAATTAAAAAAATAATAAACATTGTAAATAATATGAGAAACCTTTATTAGTGCATATATAACTGTATATAAGTGTATGAGCGAGGTATTATGGTGTGTCCCATGTTCGGATATATCCAGTGAATATGATTAGTTATCTACTTATCCTGTAGGAAGGTATAATTATGCTCAAATAGTGAAAGTGTGTATATGTACATATTTGTCTATTATACATTTTGATTCAATATTTATACCAGCACGTATAAGATATGCAATTAAATGAATGTGTAATAAATATTAATTATAATGATTGCATGTATATTTTTGTTTCTATTTATACATTAATTTTCAAGATTTGTTGTCATTGGCATATACAAGGTATACAATTAATGTACTTAATGTTCCAGTGAAAAAGGTTTGCCTTTTATATGTTTGCTTGAAGTTATGTTATATTATTTTTCAACACAGGTTATAGAATATATCCATTATTATTGAATAACACGTACAATATCAATAATGTATGTATTGTTATCTCTGGACAGTATGGATTTTACATCATAATAATGTTAGTTCATTATTTTAACACACTTTTCAATAATGCATAGAGAAATTTGGGTAAACATACAAAATTGGTATTCTAAGCTATATTTCATAATATTTATATTTTATGACTAGACATATATTGAAATTCAACTCCCATGTAGATATCGTGTTTGAAATATTGACATTAATTTCTTGTAAATACCGAGACGATCATTGCAGTGTTAAATGATAATCAAATGTATAGCAGAAATTTAAATTTGTTTTATTTGGGGGAAAGGTGTGAGTAAGTGTATATTCTATTAAAACCAGTGCCCGAAGAAACAGCAGGTCGGATAAATCATGTTTCCAGCAAGTGCTTTCATTTACATTTCTCATTTTTAAATGATTTTACATAAAAAAATTATCTCTTTCTGACTTTCATATGGATAATGACTGTGCAAACGACTTCAATATTGCCTCTTCGAATAATGTACATATATGACTATAACATGAATGAGGTTTCAATGTTTGTAAAATAATATAAGCTGTTGGTATTAAGGATTCTTGTCGATTTAATTTTGATATCCATTCATTTTTATTTTTGGTATAAGGGGTAGTTCAGTTTTAGTAGAGAGGGCGCTGCACAACACAATTTTTTCGTGAGGTAATGCAAAACTTAGTGTCGAATTTGAAAGAATATGCAATTTTAATGGCAGAATGAACTTTATTTGGTTAAAATCGTTTCAGAATGGCTGAAATATCAATAAATATATCGATCATATTTATTTGGGCACCACATAATTATTACGATGATTTTGTTTGGAAAACAATTAAAATGCTTACACTTTTTCAAAAAAATTCAAAAGCGGTTTTGAATAGTTGTTGATGATCTCTATTTAATCATTTTTTTCAACAAAACATCACATGCATAATTTTGTATGAAAAATGGTTGTAACCAATGCTTATTAGAGAGCGCCCTCTTGTGTTTTAATGGCGCTTTTTGAATGATAACAGGCTTTTTACGTAGTCGTTTGTATTTTTGTATACATTTCGAGCATGGTGGGGGGAATAAATATCAGTTTGTAATGTACTGTGCAGGTTTTGGTTCAGCCTTACCAAACTGTACAAACCTTTAATTCTGTTTTTATATTAGGTTTGTGTGATCAATTTCGTTTCGTATAATCTATGCAGTATAATAAAGTATTGTCTGTAAGATGATGAGTCAAAAGGCTATCAATGATAACAGTTTTCTATTATGTGCCTTACAAATTTCCTTGCAAAATAAACAAACAATAGTCATTCTTACTTACCAACATAATGGATTAAAAAGATCTATACAGGGTGGCCCCCCAAAACGGAACGGGGCACTTCCCAAATTAAAGTAACAAAATGATTATGTCCGTCGGATAGGGTATCTTTTCCAATGAGAAACAATACCAAGAACAGTAATTTCGGTCGTGTAGTTTTTGTTTAGGGCGCTCTGAGTGACACCAGGCTAGGCTCCTATTTTTGTCAATAATTACCAAGTCAGTGCTTGATAAATCGCACTTACTGCCCGTCATAGCACTGAATAACGAGCAATACGTGCGCTCTTGTTAGTGTGCAGTCAGATGTGTGGGCATGGTTGTTCGATGATTATGACGGGCAGTAGTGCGATTCATCAGGCACTGACTTGGTAAATATGACAAAATGGAAACCTGACATTGTGTCTCTGAGCGCCCTAAAACAAAAACTACACGACCAAAATTAATGTTCTTGGTATCGTTTGTCATTGGAAAAGATACCCTATCCGATGGACATAATCATGTTGATACTATATTTTGGAAAGGGCCCCGTTCCGTTTTGGGGGGGCCACCCTGTATTGTAACATTGTCAAAATCAAACAATATTACTTAGAACTCTGGCAGTTCTCACACACCTTGTTGTGTTTATATCACCAATAGAAGCCTAGAATTTTGGAACAGGTTCGCTTTTCTGATTTCTCCTTCGGGTACACAGATATCTATGATTGAAATGTTTGAATGCTAATATCTCCTTGGGAGACTTTTAACTGTGTAACAATAAATGCAATGAGTTAGCAAATAATAACGTTGCATTTTCGCTCATTACTCGGCCAAGAACCGTCCATTGAATTTCACACATCACGCAGTGGACATTTCGGATTACAGAAATGCACATTTTATCAACCCTTTTATTAGTTTTGCATACATCAGCACAATTACTAGATTCCTATAATTGAATAAGCCTTTGCAGGTATGCATATTAATTTATTATTGACATATATTACATGTGTAATTAATTTTTCTATCGATTATCTATTGTAAAAATTTTCATTAACATGTATTTGCCTCAATATGCCAAATACCCTTCATTTCCAAATTATTTGACTTGCATTTCGTCTGAATAAACGAATGGAATGATATATATAACTCGTGTATTTGTAATAAATGTATAAGAATACACATGTACAAAACGTTTCTACTATGATTAAAGCTTATTGTAAGCGCACGGATCAACTATATGCGAGGTGGATTTGTATTAAAAGTTTAAACTTGTTAATATAAGTTTTATATCTTTTTCCGTACATATTTTATCTCGTTTGCATCTTGAATGTTGTACTTATAGTCAATGGTGCTAGGGTTAGGGTTAGTGTATGATGTTTGTGCTTGCGTGCATGCGTTAATGTATGTGTTGTGTGTGTGTGTGTGTGTGTGGTGTTGTGTGTGTGTAGTGTGGTGTGTGCGTGCGTGCGTGTGCGCGGGCTTATATATGACGTGTGTGTGTATAAGGCGTCGATCTGTTTTACGATAGGAACCATTTTCTGAGGTCATCGCTGAGAGAGCTCAAAGGAGTCAAAGCCCAGAATAAAGAAGCACATGGTGGGGGTGGGGGGAGGCAAAAAATATTTTCCAATAAACAGCACCCCCTCCCGCCCAGCCCCGCCCGCCCGCCCCGCACCCACCCCCTCACTCGGGGTTGGAGGGACCGCATGCGTGTTCCCTAAATCCTCGGTAAAGGGGTACCTTTCGCGCGACAAAGTCAGCGCCGAGTGTAAAACAAAGGGGGGGGAGATTTGACTTTTCACCGAATTTTCACTATTTTTCTCTCTCTCTCTTTGGAACCTGAGAAATCTTGAAAAGGGGAGTTAAACATTGTTACATTATTTGAAAATCATAGGAAATGTTCATCAAATCCGGGATCGATTCACTGAAAACTCCTGCTAGCTTACTGAGATGGGTGGGTATGTTCCAAGTAGGAAAAGCCTGCGAAAAGCTGCGAAAAGCCGCGACATTTTGGCCAGAGTCCTGAGAAGGGGTGCTTTCAAAGGCATGAAGGAGGGAAGGAGCCAGGGGCGTCGATCACGGGGGGGGGGGGATGGGGGGATATATCACCCCAATATTTGAGGTGGGGGGGTGGCCTGTATTATCATCCCCCATATTTGGGAGGGTAAAAAACAATCTATATATATATACTGGCGCTGTAATTGTGGAAGAGGCTACCTAAGCAAACAAGAAGTGCGACCGCCCTTTGTTTTCTGCAAACTTGATTTCATTAATTGTGTTTATCTATAACACGGTAACTCAGCAACAAGTTTATAAAACGTGAAATTGAAGCCTAGGTTAAGCTCCGATTGCAACAATTTCAAGCCCCAAAATGCACCCCCAGGCGCGGATCTACGGGGGAGGGGGGAGGGGGGGGTGGGGGGTTAGGGGGTTTAAACCCCCCCCCCCCCCTTGGCTGCCAAGTGAAAATGTGATGTGCATAGACAAACGCCATCATGGGTTTAACCCCCCCCCCCCCCCCCTTGGGCTGCCAAGTGAAATGTGATGTGCATAGAAAAACGCCATCATTGTGTCCAGACCCACACAGTATCCGTATCGTCATTGGCGACACCCCCCCCCCCCCCCCCTTAGCAAATAGCCAAAAAAAAATCGCCTCGGCGATGCTCCGCATCGTCATTGGGTCATACACCCCACCCCCCCTTGGCAAAATAGCCAAAAAAAAATCGCCTCGCCGCTACGCGGCTCGTGGACGATGCTCTGCATCGTCATTGGGTCAAACCCCCTGATCATCCCCCCAACCATGAGAAGAAATCGACGCCCATTGGAAGGAGCATACGCGTACCCTCGCAACAACTACGGGGCGGGACGGCACCTGACCAGCCCCTATACCAAAGCCGCCTAAGTTTTTTTTTTAGCAGTTTAGAACTTTAAATGGGATTTAAAAAGGTTATATTTTCTTAAGATTCTTTGTCTACTTGCCTTCAGTAAGATCATAATTTTGGAATCTTAGTGGGGTCCAAGTGGGCAAGAGATCCGGGAGATTTTTATATTTGGTGACGTTATAGAATACATAATGCGGATAAAATTATATAAAACAGTGAATAAATATTAGTACCTTATTTTGTTCATGCCGAAAGAAATTACTGATATGTTATAATACAAGAACCTGTGTCAATAGAACCTAAATGGGGGGTCCAGAGGTCACAGTCTTATAGGGCCCTTGCCCCTGGAAGCAATGGGAATTTTAACCATTATCAAGATGTGGTTTAATAAAGTGAACCTTTACTTTTATTTT